>JAZHYW010017996.1:0-48394 GCA_037355805.1 Ixodes ricinus
GGGGCGCATTCCCGGCAGCTTTCCCCATTTTATCTCCCACGTGTTCATCACGATAAACGCCACCAACCTTTTTCAAGTGTACGAAACATATTGATAAAATCAGGAGTACTTGTAAAATTAAGTTCCGGGACATCGAAAATATGCCGAGAAGTTTAGCGAGTAATCCGATGCGTACTCTTGGGATAAAAGAAAAGCTGAGCGACTTAGAAAAGAGGTTTGTGGAATGCGTGCTTGGCGATTTCAAAGAGATTATACAAGCCCCAAAACAACATTACATTACCGAACGTTACATTTATTAGAAAATTATAGTTATTTGAATAACGGCTCACATATTGCAATACAGTTCAAGTCATTCATGTAGATCTTATATGATATCTTTAACAATGTGAGTAGCCGCGTTCTTTTGTACGTACCTAAGCCCTACAGGTTGACCAGGGAACTGCGAATCTTAAAAATCTTTGCTGCTAAGTATAATGGTCGTACAGACAGTGAGATGTGTTGACTTATTCATATTAAATACTGCTTTTGGTTTACTTTTCTTCGCGTAAGTACTCTGCAGATCGTAGAAAGAAAACGGCGAAGCGTACAAGAAAAAAAATAAAGGTAAACTCGTCCTCTTCCTACATGATCCTGAGGCGGAGCCACTAACAAAGGCATTATTCCTCTGCACGCCTGAAGACTGGTTCACAGATATGCATTTGACTGAGACGGACTGCGTTACAAAAGCATGGGAGTGGTTACAAAATGCAAGACACTGCGCATCCATCGCAAGCAATAAAACGCTACAGATCTGTGCAGATTTCCTAATTTTTATGCGTTTGAGGGTGGTCGAGGTTGTTACAACCGTCTGTAAGCGCTTATGCACTGGCACACTGACGCCGCCTATGAGGTGGCCTTGAAAACCTCCGGTCTGCGTAAAACTAAACTGAAGGTTCCGCCGCATTTGCGATATCAAATATATTGACAATCTATGAAAAATGGTCACTTAACGCTGTCAGGATTATTCCAAGCCCGCGGTGACAAGGGATGAGGACGAAACGTCATGCGCACTCCTCACAGGACGATTGGTCACAAGAGGACGATTCGTCACATAGGAAAATTCGTCACAGGATGACTCGTCACGGGCAACTGGTCCCATCGATCGGGCAGGGGACGATAGTAAAATGTAAATTTCCGCACAAATGCCCACATTCCGTGATGAGGAGTTTCACGACTTCCCATTGTGACATAAACTAATGGTTAGAAAAGCAAATCTTACAATACTCGACATAGGAAGGTTTTGGCACTCAACCGCTTTTCTTTTCATGATATGATGAGTCTTCAGATGGTTCATCTCAGTTGGGCCCCCATGCCTTTGCTGGCTTGAACAAGCAATTATTCGACTGGCAGCCGAATCAGTTGTTACTTCTGCCTTGCATATACCACTTCTGTGACAAATCGAATGACAAGTATCATTATTTTTTCTGCTGCATGCGTACGAGAACCCCTCGTGAAACAGCAGAGCTCCACCTCTCTCTATTGCGATTACCTCCATCCTTTCGAATGCAGTCCGAGTTAAAAAGATAGTTGCTTTTTAATGGCCTCCGCATTCACCGTTGGGGACGGAACCAGAAGCTAAAACGTTTGCTACAAATACTTCGCTCTTGAGGAGCGAAAGATTCAGGACCCAACCAGACGCTAAAATGTTTGTTACAAATTCTTCGGCACTGATAAGCAAAAGACATGCTAAGTTAAGACGATAATGAAATTATTGCAAAGGTGCAAGCGAGCTGAAAAAGAATGACGATAATAATCCCCTTCTCAGAAGTTATTACCATCTAAGATAAGAGGTGACCCACTTTGCAAACCGAACCAAATAGAACAATATATTTTCTTGGGGACGAACTATCGTGGGACCAGTTGCCCGCGTGACGAGTCATCCTATGACGAATGTTCCTCTGTGACCAATCGTCCCGTGACCAATCGTCCCGTGACCAATCGTCCCGTGACGAGTGCGCATCTGACGAATGGACCGTATCCCCGGTTACAGGCGGTTGCTACGACCTCGGCCACACTCAAACGCAAATTTGCAATCCAGCCGTTATAACTACCAGTATTAAAACGTAAATGTAACACATATCTTCATTATATGAGAACATTTGTTTCAGACACCGCAGCGACGAAATGTTAGGTGCTTCGACTGCTTAATTTTCTTTTATTTTTCGCAAGCGTTTGTATCATACGTGAAATATCTCGCAAAGCATTCATAAAACACATAGGTGCTAGTACAACATCTCTTTATACGTAGATATATCTTATTATACTTAAAGTACGATCACTGCAGATTTCAGGTACAGTAAACGACTTGATGTTGCGAGGACCTATGTTTCATAAATTTCGCCAATTAAAAATATTGCGGAGAAAAGATCCCGCGAATGTATAGTAACTAATACATAGCCTATTAACCCCAATCACGAACTTTTGTACTCAAAGTATTCCTGAATTTTAACACCACTAAATTCGTGAAATATCGAGCCTGCGAAAATAAAGTCGTATACAGTAGCTGGCAGCAATAATTAATAATACAAACAATTCAACAGAATTTATAAAGCACTTACAGAGGCCCCTAAAACGACTCAAGTAGATAAGAGAAGATAGATAACAATTAAGTTTATTTAGTGCCTGGAAACAACCAGGAGTCTGCTCCACAGTACAATTTGTAACAGTATCCTTACTAAAGCACGAGTCATGAAATACATGTCACAACACATCCGATAGAGAAAATGAACAATACATGATTTAATTAGTAAAAACATGAAATTCTAAAACCAAAACATCAATATTGAAAACACCCTTTCTGTATATGTAAACATAATTTGGGGTTTAGTGTTTGAACTTCTTATTAGAGGTACTCTTTATTAAAGGTTTTGATGTTGTCAGCCCTATAGGAGTAAAGCAGTTTTGTTCAATATTCAAAGAGCCTCAAACTTTTTTCCCTAAGAAACCTACTTAGATAAAAGCATCCTAAATCAGTCGTGCAATAACTATGACATTGTGGTATGGATGTGGCATATCGTGTTCATTTAAATAATAAACCTTAAATGATACTCATACAAAACTAAACTCAAGAAAACTAAGGCGAAAATCCCTTCAGTAAAATCACACACACAAAAAAACATGATATTTTTTATATTGCAACGACCAACTGAAACCGTTTGCTAATGCCGAAAAAGTGAAAAATTTGTACATTGCGTAAATCAATAAATTGTTGATAGCAAACAGACGCGTAAAATAAAACAAGCAGCAACAGAGGGTCTTTTATATTTGATGCAAAAACAGTGTGGATTTAAGAACTTCTAAAATATATTTTAGGGGGAAAAACAAAAACAACCCAAGTTAGCGTTCGTAAGAGCGCGTATAAAAGAAACGGTGAAATCATGTCAATGCTGCAGCTAGTCACTAATTCAGTTGTAACGCTTCAACCCGCCTTTAATGAATTATCAGCGCTGTTCAAAGACTTCACAATTTCTTGTTGTGTTAGAAACTTTCCGATTAATGTATGTGTAGGCTTAGGCGCATCAAACCCAGGATCATGCCCAGCTCCAACAAGAAGAACGTACGTGACCTTCCCCCCTTTTCTTACATAGCCATTCAAATAGTCAGGGTCCTTGTCGTCGTACCAGTTAACTCTCTCCTTCTTAAAATCATCCGACCCTTCCCATTCAAGACTGTTATAGAATCTATCCATGTTAATCGCAGGGAAGATCGTGTCAAGCTGGCCGCCGTATATTAAAACCCTGTATTTGTCAAAAACACTTTGCACCAGTAAAGTGATGTTGTGAAGAAGTCAACCATTCCATGTTAAAAACGACGCTCAGCATCTGCTTTCTCAAAACTGCATCAGAACCAACGTGAATCCTAGTTTTTGAAGTCTGAGGTATTGACATACTCTTTATATCGTTGAATCTCCTGGGGTATCCTGGGGTGAATGACACTTGCATGAAAATTGTAGCCCGTTAGTTTTTGAAAAAGCGTTGGTTTTCATTTTAGTGTAATCCTGAAATACTGTCTTAGAAAAGTAAATAATTGTATTGTTCTGTTAGTCTCGGTTGTGAGGTTATCGAAGGCTTGATGAAACAAAATTTTCGATGTAGTGTTTAGCATCCCGACGGAGAAGAGGAATTCGGACGAGTCAATGGTTTCCAGCAGTGGACCAAGGAACGGTGATCCCGCAACGACTCCTTTCAGGTTGAATCGAGTGGCCGCATCGCTGCCTTCTTGATGTTTGTTTTCGGAGATGTAGTTTGCGAAACCGACCGCAAGTCTACCTGCAAACGAAACGATAAACAATGGAAATGCTGACAAGGCCAATTAGTGGGGCTTGCAACCTGGTGTTACTTTATGCAGCTACGTTATGGCGCACATATACTAAAGAAAGCACGTCACGGTCAATTCAGTTAGTCACAAAAGGATGCGCTTGCATGATATTTTCCTTTCCTTTGAAAACGATTTGTAACAGATGTACTAGAATATTTGGTGGTACCTTCGGTGCTTTAATCTTGGCAGCAGAATTTTGTTTTTACAAAAAGCACGTCTGCAACCGCAATTTTCCACAAATTACCATATCGAATAACTTTCGCGTGGTTTGCGGGAACGCGTATTGTGAAAGTCGTCAAAATGTTCGTGAGTAGAGGCAGTTTCTGACGGCGCATGTACGGGGTAATGCGGTTGTACTAGCATACTCGTCATGATGTAGAAAACTTGCAGCTACGAAACATTCTTAATGGGGGTTATACCGTACGGAGTGAGTGACCAAAACAGCAATAAAAAACAGAAAGAAATAAGCACTTAACGTGGCGAACTTGTGACCAAAACAAAAGGAAGCTAGAAAATAACAAACAGAACCTCGCGAGCGTCAAGAGAGTCGCGGCCGTGCTCGCAGGATCGACGCTGGGGCGAGACTGGCTCCGGCTGGCCACGCGGAGCCCCTTTATGTACACGTGTGGGCTTCTGGAAGAATCAGCCCCTAAAAGATTCAGCGCGTAGAACATTCTGACCTAGAACAAACTAACGCGGTTCTCGAATTTACCAGAACATCACATTACACAGTCAACAATGTGCTCCCGCTTCAGGCATCGAACCCTGGCCTTTAAGCGTCGAAGGCAAGCGCGATAACGCCGACCTGCTTTCCGCTTTATTGGCTGAACACGACGCGCATTGCAAGGCGGTGGAGTGCGCGCGGCAATATTACGTCGTAGCGATACCCAAGATGACATTTTCGTTATAATCATCATCCTCAGGTTTATTTTATGTGTAAACGAACAGCAAATTGCCTTGATTGGTCTGTTGCTAAAATATCCCGAATATTACATATTGCGAGATGCTCACGCCGCAGCAATAAACCGATACTAAATTGTCCTCGCCGTGACCGACAAGGAACACTTTTTCGCACATCTAGAAGATTCGTTTATTCTCACCCCGAGTGAAAGTATTAGAGGAAGAGAATGACCTTGCCTAGTCGATTGGCCTAGTCTCACCTATGGCGCTCACTGCGGAACGTTCTGGGTCGAATGTTCGAGAGAGATCAATTGTATTCGATAAGGGCTAAGCGCGATATTGTCGGCTCATTTACTCCCGCGATAACCAGCTGTCACGCCGACGCACCGCCACTCATGCCGCCATCGACGTTCGCTGCTGCGCTATCAACGTTTGATCGCCATTTCGTTTCTGGCAGAAGTTCGCCGATTAAACCTTTAATTTCAGCATTACGCTGATCCAGCCTTCTCCGCCAGCGCCAATATTCTACATCTACTAATAAATTGGCTAAGAGGTGTATTAAGCAGAAGCAGTTGCAATAAGACTCAATAACTAAACAATGCGTATAAGTTCAAATTGATTAACAAATTCTCACACCAAGTATCTGTTCAAGGCGTACAATAATAAATAGTCAAAAGCGATTAGCAGCTGAACTGAATCAACAGACAAAAGTTCTTTTTTCCAAACCCATCAACTTTCGTTAAATTATAAACAAGTTTTATAGGCCGGAGTATTTCTGCAAAGTTTGGAAATGTCTTGAAGGTAGTGTTCAGACAAAGTCGATTTTTTTAGCGAAATATATTTTATGCGGCAGTTTATTTGTTTAGTTTATCTAGAGGGTTTTAGTACGGAATGGGATAAATATTAAATATTGTTCAGCTAGCTTGCAATCCGCCCAATTAAAACAAATTATTCATTCAATTATAACCAAAAAGCACTGTGGATCCAAGCATTGTTTAGGAGCCTGGAGGTAAATAGTACATTTAAGTAATAACCCATTGATCCACCCTTTTTGTTCAAGAGCAGCAAGCAAAAAAGGCGTTCCATCTATCTCATTCTTTTCTCCTTAAATGTTGCGCATGGATGTATTCACCAAGTCGAGTAAATCGCGTATAATTTGTTTATCGAAACTGAGAGAAACTATGATCGTTGCGCCTCCCCGGCACGATAATGACGCAATTAAGATATAAATAACTTAGCAATGTAAGATACCGATTATTACTTCATGCCAAATTGATCCTCAGGCGAAACAATTTGTACGCAACGAGTTACAAGTAACTGATTACTTGTAATCAACTAATTATTACTCCAACACAAGCTTCATTTTTTTGTGGTAAACTGCTGCAATTTTCCTGTAATCAATTAAATATTCAATTATGTTTCCAAAGAGCTAAAATTATTGAGCCGAATTTTGTTTTACGTAAAATTCGCTCTGTCGTTTGTTTGTCCTCGTCTATGTAGCCTTGAAAGTTGGGCAATTTTTTTCCTAAACAACTGGAGGAACCCGGCAAAGTTATTAAATGCTTACGCTCCAGCGACGTTATGACTGTCGAGCTGTCGAGAGTGCCTTGTTTCCTGTGTTCGGGAATCGGAAGAATCCTTCCTCGGACATTTTTATCAGCTTTCACTGCCTCCACCTGGGTAACGGCAGACGGACGCCACAGTGTGCTTCGCTCCCCTGAAGGACTCGGAAGCGTCCGTCGAAGCACTGCGCAGCCACGAACTGATACATAAAGTCTTGTCGCTACAGCACCACTCTTTCCTTCTAGAGCGCATCCGTCAAGAGGGTCTTCAGTGTCGCGGCAGATATCTTCACCAGTAAACGTGGGAAGGAGGTTGACGAGAACTTCAAACGACAACTGCTGTCGAAACTTAACAATGTGTGAATGGCAAAAAGAAACAAAATAAAACCACTTGGAACAAATGTATTGTTTTGATTTCGTAATGAAGATTAAAAAAGTAAAGTGAACAGTAATAGCAGCTTCTTGGTAATTTTTCAAATTACTTTTTTGATAGAGTAATCCCGATTTCTGGAATCAGTCACGGAACACATAACAATGTAATTGTAATTGCATCGGTTGCTTTTTTCAGTAACGCGTAGACGACTTTACGTAGGTGAACGATTGAGCATTACATACTTCTTACGGACGATTGCAGAATATTTTCTGAACTCAAGAGCACATTTTAAAGTGTTTGGATAGGACACGTATAATGCAAAAATGTACTTTCTCAGCAAAATTTGGTGTGTATGTTTATACAGCCTGGAGCTTGGTCTGCCTCAACGGGCGACGTGTCTCTCAGCTGTGGATGAGAAATTTAGCCAGTGCAGTACACCCGGCTAGCCTGCTGGTGCTTAACGTGCACCACGCAGTAGTGATACACGACCGCCCGCCGGCACGATGCTCATCGAGATCGAAACGGGCAGGGTGTGGGATCCCGAGCCGAGGATCCTGGGTTCTGCGGCGAGAGCTTTCGCTCCACGTGCTCCGAGTTGCGTGTGCGCTAGCCCACTCAACTGCCAACCCCCCAACCCCCAACCCCCTCCCCCCCCTCGCCCCCCCCCCCCCCCCCCACGAAAATAAAAATACAATAGCGCAATGTATGTATACGTTCCATGAGACTGATTTTGGAGATTACGAGCGGTTTCGAAACATGCTTCTATTTCGAGACATGAACCATGAAACGGAAACTCTGTTTGGGGAGTGCCCATATCCCAAAATGAGTCAAATACCGCAATGTACAATATTGCAACACAAATTTTGTTTGCCGTTCAGAGGAAGGTTCATGTTGCGCCATATGTGGTCTATCCAGAAACTTATACAAGAGAAATCCTTTTTGTATTTACGAGTGGGCGTCAATAATGTACAGCGACTAATACATCGCATTAAAAAAGAAAAAAAAAGACGCAGAACGTTTCCTCACCTCCGTAGGATGCTCCCGCCGGCTGTACAGGTCGCTGTTCTTGTACTCCAGAGAACACATCCAGGAACTGCCTGAGAAACTCTGCAGATGTCCTTGCTCGTGTCCTTGAGGAGTTCTTCAGAGAACCCATTCGCCATCGTTGCTGGTGAAGCTGGGCCCTATCCTCCCACGGGAGCGTCCAGGCAGACCATATGCGTGTGGTCTATAAAGGAGTCTAACCGGGCGCAGATGACTGCCATCCTTGGTGATGCCCACGGGTCCGTTTTTGGTGAGACTTGTGCGAGCAGTCCGGAGAACCACGAGGGCCTCCCCTCCATCCAGATGAGCAAGGGGTTGATTGGAGGCATCCGTCTAGCTTCAAGGCAGAAATAGTGGTTTCACATAACAGGAATCAATCAATCAATCAACCAATCAATCAACTAACTAATCAATCAATCAATCAATCAATCAATCAAATAATTATACCATCGACCGATCAATCCTGTAAATTAATCTATGTATATATCGCTTTATTTATCGATGCATGATTTAATGAGTGAATCGATGAATAATTCAACAAATTAATAATTAGTGGTAATAATGTTTCAATTCGGTTTGACCACAAACAGAATGGCGAAAAAACAGTGTCATCCACTGGTTGACCTCAAAACAAGAAGTAAACACAATTTGTAAAATAGCCCAGAACATTACTGTGTTTACACGCTGCCTTCGAGGGCTTGGATGAGCTACAAAACATCGACACCGGCTATAATACAAAAACTTTAAGATAGGTACAAATGCCTATTGTATTAAATAATTTGTGATATTGCGCCGTATAGTTAAGAGGGTTCTAAAGCTCGTTGTTGTGATTCTTTTTTTTCCTTTGATTATTTTCCTAAGTTAAATTCCAGGGATTGAATTTTCACCATTCGATAATAAACTCTGGCCTTTTAGTTGTTAGTAATTTGACCAGATTAACAAGACAACTCAAACATTGTGAAAATATTCAAAGTAAAGCGAAGAGTATGACTATCTGCCTGGAGTCTTTAACATGTACCACGCCTTAGTAACATATACCGGTGACGTGCGCAGCAAGATCGGAAACAGGCGAGGAGGGTCGGGGGGATTGAGCTAACACAACTTACAAGACAAGGCCCCCGGATAGCGTCATCGTTGAGGCTCACGATCCGCCCGGTAAGCAAATAACGCGCCGAAAGTCGACGAGGAAGTCGCCCGGAAAGTGCCAAACGCGTCTCGTCTTGGCGACGCCACGTGCCAGCACGTCGCGCTCGTCGTGAGACTCTGTACGACGCGCTGGCGGCATTGCTCACGCAAGCTAGACGGCACTGCCTAGGCCACTAGTGATGACGTAGGAGAGGGGGAATGGCTCAGGCCTTGTCTTGTATGTGGTTTTGACAAGTGTTGGTCTGCACCCGGGATCTCCTGGGGCTCGAAGCTCCATGCTTTCGCTCCACGTGCTCTGAGCTGCGGTGCGCTTCTAAGACACCCGGCCACCGATCCCGCTAAGCTTCGCTGTGCCCGGGCTCCGCGATAAGCGGCCTCCAGTTTTTTGTTTCTTTTGTATTTCGTTTAGCTCCCTGCATGATTGTCCTCGGCGGACAGTTCCTTGCCATATTAGATTCTACTGTGTCCTTCTCTCCGGCACTGGCCTTTTCGTAAATGCCGTTTTAGTGACTTGGCGTCTCGGTACGACAATTGGAAAGGTCAGTCAGCCAATGCCGGCCGCAATCTGGTCTCGTGTTTAAAGCGTCTAAGCAAGATGCTAATTCGTCGGAATAACCTCTACACAAATTAGTATAACAACTCCACCTCCCAAATATTCTGACCTAATTAGAAGTTAATAACGTTTTTATGGGTCAGTTCTAGTCAAAGAGCTGATTTATATATTTTTCTTTTCAAAATGACTACTGCGTCATTACGCTTTGCCTTCTGACAAGGAAGAAAAACATGTTGGCTGTCGTCGGTCATCCACTGTGATGTATCCTGAGTATGCCTCAAACACCGGACAGTCTTTGGGAAGAGTAACTTTACTAAGCTTTTTTGCAACTTCAGTTCCTTTTTCCTTAACCACCTTTGTTCTCATGACAATGGTCCAGTGTCATCTGGCCTGCGAATAAACATATAAAAATAATTAAGACCAGTACGATTGAGCGCTACTTGGGAATTAACGTTGGAGACACATACAGGGTGACATAGGGATAAAACACAAGTTGTTCAAGCTTGTTGTTCGTGCAATAAAGAAATACCGAGCAGAGTTTAGAATCGCGGCAAGACAGTGCTCTCATAGACAAGCCCGGAGGGACTACCATATTTTTTCCCCAAGGTAAATCGACCAAATGCATGTACGGTGGGTTACCCGTTGAGTAAAACGCCGTTGACGCACATGCAACCGAGTAGCAATGACTGAGACAAGAGCGGTTCTTAAGCCTCTTGCGACGGCGCAGGACGAGATGCGCTGCTGCGGAGCAGGTCCTACGCCGTCGCAAGAGCCTTAAACATCGGTCTTGTCTCTCTCCGTCCTACTCGGTTGCAAGTGTGTGAACGGCGCTTAACGCGGGCATCGGCCGGAGTAACTGCCGGCGTCAACTGCTAGCGGTTCTTGCAGCGCATTAAAAAAAAATAGTCACCGACAACGTAAAGAAGACGCAATATGTGGCCTTTAATGTTTACACTTGTTGCTCGTTAATTTGTTCTTCGCATTTTTATCGGATGATGCCGCAATTTAATTGCTAATGAGTGATAATAAGCCGTTCAAGAATTCCCACGCTCCATACTTAGTTTCAGTTCCAGTCCAGAGGCAGCCGACGCTACGAGCTAATGGGACCAATCAAGGGCCGTTCAAAAGTGAAGGTCGCTAGGCCTTTCATCTGTTTATGGTTGGTTCTGCGATGATAAAGCACGTGCAGAAATATGACGACCACCATGATGGGCGTTTGCTGACGCCGTCTGGTTGGCCCCGTCAGCTCCGCGGGTGAAACGAAAATTGTGTCGGCGCGTTTCACCCGCGTCAGCAGTCAGGGTGAAACAAAGTGTTGTATTGAACACGAGCAAAAACTTGGGTCTTCTGGAGCAAGTCAGATCGCTGAACTTCTTTTCCACCAGGACCATTTTAAATTTTAACCCGAGTCCAGGTCGCCTGCGCACTGAACGTAATTTCTTTTTCACCTTCCAGTTTTTCGTTGGTCAGTAACAAGTATGCGTACGTGCACTTTAAGAGATAGTTAAGTTAACTGATAATTTGTAATTTGCCGTTTGCTTGTCAGTGATCGAAAAGATGAAAAAAATCTGAAATAAAAAATTTATTTGTTCATTAAATAAAGTGATTCAGATCACAAAACTGATTTAAATCAAATACATTCATTTAAATCAAATAAATCATATTTAAACCAAAATACTCGGATTTGAATAAAATAATTCGATTTTAATTAAATCAATTTGAGTTTTTAATCAAACAACTCTAAATTGAATAAAAGAAACCTATATTATATAATTTAATAACAAAATCCGGACTTTTTTCACATTGGTTTAGCACCGTAATATGAGAGCAATGCAGTTGTAGTCGAAAGCTAAGCGGGGTGGCAACGAAATAAAAATCAAAAGTAAAACGAACAGTGAGAAAAGGAACGGCAGGGTCATACACCTTGTATATGTGAGTCAGTGTTACAGAGTTGCCACTCCCAAGTTGAAATGATTCCGCTATCATTCCGCACCCTCACTGTGCTTTCGCGGCGCCGAATGAAATGGGCATGGAAGGGCAGTTGGTGGTGGTAGGGAAAATTGGACGGGAATGGAATTTCCGTTCCAATATTCTAAATGTCCTTTTGCCCGGAATGAAGTAGAACCCATTCCATTCCAACTCCATTCACGGGCCAAAGGCATATAATTCTGTTCCCATTCAATTCCACCCACCGCTGGATGGTTGTGGAAGGACAAGATGTTGTTCCTTGTGATTAGAAGCCCGACGAGGCGGCTGTTGAAATCATGCACAATTCGCATGTGCCTTCTACCAGCAGGTTGTCGAACCAAGCCCGAACCCGAAAACCGGAGTAGAAACCGTTATTTTAAATTGAACTGGCAAATAACAGCCCTGGCAAAATCAAACATTTGATATTGAACCCGAGCCGGAGGCGGAACCGGGATCTCATGTGGCCGGTCCCCGGTTTTGTTTTTAAAGCGTTCAGCGTAATGAAATGTGAGCCGCGCCTGTACTTGCGGCTGAACGCGGTAAGTCAATAAAATGACTCGCGACGATGGCGTCAGCGGCTCAGTCTTGACTAAAACAAACGGCAGCGACGACGCGAGGGACAGTTCAATAATAACAAAACAAATAATTATATTTCACGTTATAGCTAGGGTTCCGCGTTTTCGGACATCTATTTTTCTTCAGATTCGAGGTTATTTATCGGTGTTTATTTTTCTCTCGGGATCGGTGCTTTTCGGTGTATTTATTCCAATGCTGGAAAAAATCGGTGATTATCGGGGATTGCGTTGCATGGCTAAAGCTGCTGCATAATTACTAGAACAACCACGGCACACCTCACATTACACACGTTTATTGTACACACACCAAACACGTCACACAATGGCCCTTTCATATGGAAATAACGGATAGCGCAACGCTTTCAGGGCGTGATATAAAAACTTATTGGAAAAAAATGACATGTACACTTCCAGGGCTTGTCAGTCATCGGAGCACGTTCCTTGCGGCTGAGAAAACGCAGTACAGAAAACGCACGCTCCACGTTCGCCCAGCTGAAACTGGGATGGCGAAGAAAATCGAAGTAACCTTTTGACAAGACTGGCCACTGCTTGCTGCTCGCTCTCCAGAAGCTTCGCCAAATGCAAACTTCTGCAGATGGAACTTTATGCAATGAATATTCTGGGAGGTTCCTCTTTTAACGTAGTGGTATTGCTGAGTCGGCGGAGCTCGGGAACGGGGCAATAAATATGGTTTCAAAAAGAAAGAGACTGACTCCAAAAACAGTTCGGTGAAGGCTGTGTTCCGGGTCAACGAGAAAAGAAAGCGGGCCAGAAGATTCTCCCAGCAAAGCTGCCATTTTTTCCGCAGCTTGTAATTTCGGTGGTTTCGGTTTTACCGATTCAGAAAAATAGCTCGGGGGTTAATTATCGGTGTTTATCGGTGCCTGCCGAAAACACGGAACCCTAGAACTTATAGCGTGTTTACATGAGTGCGACATATCGCATCAAATCCGGTTGTCGCATTCACTGTGGTCATGTAAAGGGCCTAATCTGCCCGGGAAACGCATCGAATTCAAGTCGACGAGACAGGAGATGAAACGAGACGGCGAGTGCGCATTCATTCAACCCATGTAAACGGAGGTCGCATCGCATTTTGGGAAAAGAGGAGGATTATGGGAAGGCGCTCGCTGCGGCAGCGAAGTGAACAAGCTGGAAACTATGGCGGCGGCCAACCTCGTCGGCGGCGCGGGAGAACGGCGGGGTGCCCGCAGTTTTCCTCCGAGGAGAAACGCGAGTTTTTATTGTCGTCATATGTGAAAGGAATATAGATGTGCTGCTCGGCGAGGGTGACCCCCCGTCAAGCCCTTGCGGTCTACGACTTGCGCGTCCGAGGAGTCCCCACGCCGGCTTCCGGCGCAGGGGAGACCCACACCGAGCACTGCATGGTGCCGCAAATTCGAGCAGTTACTTCCTCGGTGCCGTTCCTGCCTGCGCCCGGAGCCTCTGAGCCTCGGGGTCTGGTAGTAACTGGCGGAGTTTGGTGGAGGCGAAGCTCTGATGCCGTCGCAGGCGGTCGGAAACGAACTCGCTCGCCAGGGCGTGCGCACCCCTTCAGCGTCTGTTCCAGAATGTCCCGGCGGCCCCGCCCAGAGGCCTAAGCGGTTGGGTTCTAATGCTCATGCGTCCCATGACTTCTTGCACGGCATCAAAGAACCAGTGGGGACGAGTCTTCACTCTCATCGAAAGCGTTGAAAGGGCCGTCGGGCGCGAAGGACCGGAAAACGTGGTGCGGCTAATGCCGGAAGCGCAGCTTTTAACTTCGAGATGTGCACTGGCGTGACGCCCCACCTTCGCGTGAGGAGCTGATGCGCATCCACGTAAGCGTCGACAAGTCGGCTTCATTCTGGACGCTTGGAGTCGATGCGCTTGGAGGTCTATTCCCGCACGATGCGTCTTGTTCGTGAATCACTTTTGTCCACAGAAACTGGGTTTCGGGGAACAGATGCCCCGTGTGAACGCGCACCTGAAAAAGTGGCGCGCCTCCGAAAAAGGTTTGCGTGCGCTCCACCCTTCTGGAGCAATGTTTTTCTACAACGCCTCACCGAAGCCTCTCAGTCACCCGAAGGAGAAACCGCTGGTCTGCGAACGGACGCTCGGGATGGCTATGACGTCACACACATGTACGCTATGCACTGTATCCAGACGTTCCGAGGCGGAACGAGGCTTTTTTGAGGAAGTCTGATTGTTTGGCCAATCTCGTATCCGGCAAAGCCGAAAGAGAAGACAAGCATGGCGGCGAGCGACAAGCCGGAGAAGCGGTGCGTGCGGGTTGCGCACGGGCGATAAGGAGGTTTCCCAGTACGGGTTGGCGGCGCGGTGTAGATTCATCAACACTCGAGACGAGTGCAAGCTACACGCTTAAGAACATGATAACTGGAGATAAGTTATTTTTTAGCGGTGCAAAGATGTCCGAAGTGCTTCCGAGATCCTCAGCCCGTCCTTTGACGTTCGCGGTCTTTCCTGAATTTGGCAGGCACAGTGAACCCACTGGGCCGAGTCTGATGAGTTTATGGAAGTTGGGATTAAAAAAACAGAGTATGTCTCTCACTGCGGGTTCTTCATATTATTTTCATGCGAAACGCCCAATATTCCCGGTGCAGAAGCCAGGGTTTGGCGAAATTCACATGAGTCAATACGTCGCGGGTTTCGCGCGCGCTGGAGCTCCACGTGTGAACAGCAGGCCGACGTTCGCGAAATCTCGGTTTCGCTAAACCGTTGCGCGTTGAAGAGGTGCATCCTGTGAGATAAGCTTTGGTATACGTTTACACTTGCGGATCCGCCAGCGAATCCGCCCAGCTTGTGCCGCTGGGGCGAAACGCTGGGCGGAAAACGCGGCGGCGAGCCATATGGAGTCCGGGACCATGTCTGCCGTCGAACGAGGCGTTTCGCTGACCGGATGTGACATTCTTGCGCAGCGCGACGCTGCCTACGTCATCGAGTATGCGTTCTGTTGCGTTAATTGAACGTCAAAGACTTACGGTAAGAAACAGAATGGATTTACTATTTACGTGACGAAGTTAATCTGCTGGTGTCGGTGGTCGCAGTCATTCCGTACGTCTTCTTCTTCGATCTGCCCCGAGCCAAACCGTTGCTTCGTCTTCCTCGTTTTTGTCAACCGCATATTTACACGGGCACTGTACGGCTGTTTCGCGTGAGTGAGAGGTGCCAAAATTACAAGTCACAACACGTTCTTCCGGGAGCAGCAACGCCCGGGAGAGACAGCCGAGGTGGGAACTCTCGCGCCTTCTCGTCATATTTGACCGGATGTTACGAGAACAGCTGCCGCAGCCGCCGCCGCCGCCGCCGCTCGAAGGAAATGGATCTAAACGCAACCCGCTCGTCGCCGCCGCCGCCGGAGGCGGATCCGCTCCCGCGGCAGCGGATTTCTTCTCAGGGTGTAAACGTACCATTAAGTCGCATTCATCTAAACGCGGCTAATGTGCAGAAAGAATCGGCGTCGGCGAGTCGGCGTGGAGGCGTACACTTCTATACTTTGTTCCTCCTTACGATGGAGCGCAAAGGACGCCTTGAGCCACTGCGGATCCACATGCATAGCTCGGAGAGCGTCGCTCCGATTGTGCGGAGGAGACGAGTGGTGCACGAAGTCGCAAGACAAGCTACAAACTACTGACTGGCTCGTGTAGCTCGTAGCGTTCATCGCGGTGCATCGTAAGGTGAAACCGAGTATAGCCGAAAGGCTGAAGAGCTCTAAAGGAGTTTTCGTAGATCGTTTTCGCCACCCTGCAACGCTCTCCGCAACCCGCTACATTACCCGGAACTCTACAGTTAAGGCAATCGGCGCGCAGGCGCAGTGGTGGCTCTATGCGTGTGCGTGTGTGTGTGTGCTGTGTGCGTGTGTGCGTGTGTGCGTGTGTGCGTGTGTGTCTGTGTGTGTCTGTGTGTGCGTGTGTGTGCGTGTGTGTGCGTGTGTGTGCTGTGTGTGCGTGTGTGCGTGTGTGTGTGTCGTGTGTGTGTCGTGTGTGTCGTGTGTGCGTGTGTGCGTGCGTGTGTGTGTGCGTGTGTGCGCGTGTGTGCGCGTGTGTGCGCGTGTGTGCGCGTGTGTGCGCGTGTGTGCGCGTGTGCGCGTGTGTGTGCGTGCGTGTGCGTGCGTGTGCGTGCGTGTGCGTGCGCGTGCGTGCGTGCGTGTGCGTGCGTGTGTGCGTGCGTGTGCGTGCGTGTGTGCGTGCGTGCGTGTGTGCGTGCGTGTGTGCGTGTGTGCGTGTGTGTGTGTGTGTGTGTGTGTGTGTGTGTGTGTGTGTGTGTGTGTGTGTGTGTGTGTGTGTGTGTGTGTGTGTGTGTGTGCGCGTGACTCGCAAGGCTTTGTACGGTTGATCGCGGGATCGATGTCTGCAGTGACACCAAGTGCCACGAAGCGCCTTATGCAAAACGAGTGTTTTGAGAAAGCTTTGCGTAACTTTCCAGTCGTCTCCGCGTATAATAACGGCAGCAGCTTTACGCTGTTGTTTTCCAGTAACATAATGGGGTTGTCAACTGCCATTTTTTCACGTTTATGAATTACAGGAACGAAATGGTGGATTTCAGCCATTCCAGGAATAGGGAAAGGAAATCACACACACGTCCACGTACACGCGCACGCACGCACACGCGCACGCACGCGCGCACGCACGCACGCATGCACGCACGTGCACGCGCACACACACGCACATACACACACACATGGTAAAATAGGCATGTTTGATTGCAAACCCTACATCATCGGACGTTTTAACTCAATAGATTTGCCAGAGTTCGCCTGATCAGCGAATGCCCAAACAGGTGAAGGATGCATCTGCGGCGAGCGACTTCGTTAAGATATCTGCGGGAGTCCTTGGATTAAAGTTTTCAAATCTTTGCAATCTCGCAGCGGCGCTCATCGAAGTGTTTGGTGCAGCACGTATACAGGGTGTTTCACGAAAGGTGGACAAATTCGATATTGCGAAAACTACGCGTCGCACCAAAAAAGGCTTGTGTCTTTTTGGTTCTGGGCCAGGGGCTTATTTAGAAAAATTATTAAAGTCCGAGATAATTAAATTGTTAATTATTTTGCGTAATTAACTTTTTTAATATTGTGTTTAAGGGCATTGTTTCAAATAGAAAATTGCTCAGCGTCATCGAAAAACACTATATCAACAAATTGCAGAACGATAGAAGTCACGCGAAGCATTTTACGGCTTTGTGGAAAACCGCCCTAATTCGACGGGTTTTTAGGTTTCGGTTTGCTATCGGAGCGCATATCGGCCCCGGCAGCACCGCGCCCCGTGGAGAGATAGTGCATCCAACCTCTGCTGCGCTGTCATCCCGCGACGCAGCAGAGGCTGGTTGCATTATCTCTCCACGGGGCGCAATGCCCAGGGCTGAGCTGCGCTCCGATAACAAACCGAAACTAAAAACCCGTCAGAATTTGTACGGTTTTTCAGAAAGCCGTAAAATGCTCGCCTAACTTCTATCGTTCCCGCAGTTTGTTGCTTTAGTGGTTTTCGATGACGCTGAAAATTTTCTCATTTAAACTATGCCCTTAAACACAATATTAAAAATTTAATTACGCAAAAATAATTACCAATCTAATTCTCTCGGTCTTTAATAATTTTTCTAAATAAGCTCCTGGCCCAGGACTAAAACGACACAAGCACTTTTTTTTGGAAGCGAAGTTTTCGCAATATCGAATTTGTCCACCTTTTGTGAAACACCCTGTATATCTGCATGCGAATGTACTTTCTCAAGATGAAAAAACGTGAAGTCAAACCTTGGATCTTTTAAATGAAAGAAAAACATCCCCGAAATGCCTCAACGACTCTCAATTTTTGCAAGTAATATTGAAAACCCAACATTTTACAGAGGCAGGGCTCAACTTTCTACCTGTTCTTGTTTCAAGAGAATATCTTTGCATACCACCTTGGGTATGTGGTAGTGTTTTCTTTTAATATTTTACTTCTAAGAAATGTCGGGCTCTTTGTATAGGCGAACCTTCAAATTTTGATAATTTTTCTTGCCAAAGGTCTGTGTGTTGCGGCGATAGGCGGAGAGCACATTTCGCGCTGCTCCCAAGTTCCGTAGACCGAGCAGGGGCGGATCCAGAACTCCATTTTGGGGGGGGGGGGGGCGGAACATTTGTAAGGATACTATTCTCCCATTCTTCCGTGTGCACAGGGGGGTCCACCCATGTCAAATTGCCCTCCGAGAAGGGGGAGGGGGGGGTTGACTTTTTTTTTGGGGGGGGGGGGCGGCCGCCCCGGTCTGTCCCCCAGATCCGCCACTGAGACCGAGGGTAATGGTGATGATGATAATTCTCGGCTATATCGTTGTATTGTTTGGTTTAAGGTCCCTATATACTGCCTTAGTTTGGTTTGGTTGCGAGCGCCGTCGAGCGCCGCACTAGTTAAAGTCTCTATCGGCAAATGCGAATGCAATGGTTTGCAGAGTGCAGCCAGCACGCGAAGAAAAAGTTATGAGGCAATGGTAATGGTTTCCGGCTTTTCTTCTCAGCAGGCATTGCGAAAATGCTTGGGATCGGTGCTCGGGAACAGCCATTTCTCAATGCAGACATCACAATCCACTTTCCTGACGCACTGCGGCACTGCGCACAAAAATAAAATCCTATTATACTATCAGTTTTTCTTCTTTTACTTTTTTCAGTGTCAATGACACCTGCCGGGATGAACAGATCAGACCACACGAACTGTAAAGGCTGATATCAATAAGACCACAATGAAAGACAGTAAAAGTTATGGAAAGTTCCAAAACCAAACAAAAAACACAATCTTTTTTTTTTTTTTTTTTACAGGGACAGTTGGAAGTGTTTTGTTTTTTGGTTTTCAGGCGGCGTGAGCGTAAATGCCGTCAGTTTACCCTCTAAAATTAGCGGAAAAATTGACGTCACGTGACCAATGCACCAATTTAGTTTCTCCGCTAAATTTGGCGCGAAAATTGATGTCACGTGACTTGACCACACGGGACCAACATACAAGTTCAGGTTCCCCGTTAAATTAAGCGGAAAAATTGATGTCACGCGACGGATGCGCCAATTCAGTTTCCCCGCTAAATTTGGCAAGAAAACGCATCACGACCTTAAAATCCTCTATTCGTCTACAACGCATCAGCGCTAAATCAACGCAACGTCATTTCAATATCAGATCAGCGTATGACGCGCTATTAGCGCAGTGTGAATGGAACGTACTCGTCATATCTCCGCCGCCACTGCCTCTGTAGGGTGGCAGAGGACCATGGGAAGCTGATTTATCAGCTTTTTTCTTCGGCTTCACCCCCTTTTTTCGCTGAATGGGAAAAAGAAACTATTTGATTTGATTTGATTTGATGAGCAACGCAGCTCGAAGCTATCTAAACGCATCACGTCATGTGATCGTCACGCAAATTTTTTTTTTTTTACATTTTTCTTTTGTTTTTAGCGGCACTCCGTCTGAAAAAATTTGGCGGCGAATTAGAAAGTTTTGTCGCCGATTGTCACTGGTCGCGATATTTAGAACGCTCCTCTATGCTTTTATCTACAACTGTCACTTTCATATATAGACCGTTCCAGCTCTTATCTTCCAGTCAAAAAATGCTGAGTCACTGGACTGTTACGCATGCGTGGCGTCTCATATTTCGTGGAAGACAGCTACTGCGCACGCTCAGAACGCCTTCCACAGCCCAGAAGACAAAGATGGCAGCGCCCAGAAGGCGGTATTTGGAAAGGTCTATACTAGCTTGCAAGTTTTTGCTAAGTTTACGCTAAGTTTATACTGTTTTACTTTATAACTTGTTGATCGAACTGTCACACTTAACAGCCGTGACCATGATTTTAAAACTTCGGATTGCCAGAGCTGTTCGCGCGTTTGAAATTAGATCCAAAAAGGGGCGGTGCAACAACTTTAGGACTTTCAATAAATACCGTTTAGAATTATTCCTTAACCGCGTCTACGCGAGTGCGACTTATTCGCATCGAAACCACTTGTTGAATTTACTGCGGTCATAAAAATACCGGCATAATACGCTAAGGAAGCGCGTCGCATTCAAGTATCTCGACAGAGGCACGTCGAAGCGGAACCGAGCATTGGATATTTTGAATTTATGTTGTACCACTCCTGCCAAAGCCTTGAAAAAGGCGAGCAGTATGAATAAATAATAACAATAGAAGTGAATCGAAGCGGCGAATGCGCATTCATTCAGCCCCGATTCAGCCCATGTAAACGGAGGTCGCATCGCGTTTCGGAACGAGGGAAGATTATGGAAAGGCGCTCGCAGCATGCGGGGCGAGTCAACAGCTGAGGACATATGGTGGCGGAGCGCGGTCAGTGTGTGCAGATTTTTTTGTATGATGTTTAACCAGATTGGGTGTGGTTTTAAAGTAAAATTAAAAATCATGTTTGTCTCGCTGCAACTCAGTGTCTATAGACCTTCTTCGCATAACCTCATACCAGTGCGCAGCTGACGCACCCTCGACCGCTGTGGCAGTTTATGATTGCCCGCTGACACAATGTATACGCAACCACCAATGATATGCGCGAAAAGGCTTAGAAGGCGGACGTCGTGCCTGAGTTAGCTCAGAGTGCTTCTTTTTACCGTGTTACATGTTCCGAAAGTTTATTGTTTTCTTGCTGTCACTATCATTCTCAAAATACCTGAAACCGGGCGGAGTACAAGAAGAATTCAAGGAGAAAAAGAAACAGAACAAAATTACAAGTTTCAACGCCCCAACGTTTGGGACATTGCCTTCTGTCCCACCATTCCTTTTTCTTTCAGTTTGGATTCTTCTCGTTCACACACCCAATCTCAGGCTGTTTAAGAAAACATTAAAAATTCACACCAGCAATCCGAGATAAGGACTTGACCTAGATGGCTGATTTTCTCCAGGACCTTAAAGGCAGGGGTCACACTGGTCATACATCTTACAAGGACGGCCTGCAAACACGGATCCCCGCGATGTCCCTGGTTCGAATGCCTCGTGCCAAGTTGTCTCCTTGAACTCATTGCCATGCGGCATTCTAAGCACGGAACTCATGGCGAACCTCGTTTGAATCCGTTTGCAGACTGTCTTGTTTATGCCATGTATAAGGAGTGAGACCCCCGCTTAATATTTTTACGAGCCTTAAACAAATTTTTTTTTCTTACCTACGAGGTTTGGTTTTTAGCCTCTGGAACAAGGGACAAAATAGTCAATGCTGTACAAAAAAAAAAAAAAAGTTCGGGCGTGTGTTTGTTTGTACTGCTGGAGTTAGTCAGCCCCAATGGTCTGGTGTCTCAGCAGTAGATGAGAAACTTAGCCAGCGCAATACAGCCGCTAGCCTGGGGTCTTTAACGTGCACCACGCAGTAGTGATACACAACCGCACGCCGGTACGATGCTCATCTAGATCGAAACGGGCAGCGGGGAGGGGATTGAGACCAGGATTCCGGGTTCTGTAGCGCGAGCTTTCGCTCCACGTACCCCCAGCTGGTGTGCGCTAGCAGACTCTGCCACCGATCCCCCTTGCGTCTCCGCGACGCCGTAGCTTCAGAGCTGAGTAGGATGACGACATTCCCGCTTGTCACGGAAACACCATTAACGACCGCCTTGGCTTATGGAACGAATGCAAAAAACAGGGCGTTTCGACGCAAACACCGGGAGTGCCAAACAATTTAGAAATACTTTTTTTTCCCGCTGAAAATAAATTACGGAGCGCTGAACGCTTTTCTTTCCAAGTGTAGATGTTTCAGAACTAAGCTTTATCTTATTCAAACAATTATAAGTGATTCTCTGAAGTTTTCATTCGGAAGATGGCTGCCGAGGGAGGAATCGAATACACGGGGTCGAGTGACGCAACCTACCGAAAATGAGCAAAAACAGGTTCCATTTTCACATGGAAAGTTTCGGAAAAGACACTTTTGATTAAGATAAGTGTAACCTAAGCTTTGACATCTTGGTACGACCATTGGGCATCATGTTTGGATAAAGAATAAGCGTTTGGCAAGACGTAAATTAGTCTTGCGGCAAAAAATATATATATAATTTTAGGACACGCTGCAGATGAATGACGAAACGGAGCATGACCTGAGCTCTCACGCTGCCCTGTCAAAATTATTTACACAAATCCGCAAAATACCAAGACATTTAGTCTTCCCTTCAGGGTCTTAAAGATCAAGGTAGGGAACGTCTCTAGCACGTACTGCTATTCGTTTTGTCACATTTATCTTGTAAGCAATTTGAATTTCAAAATTGCCTCCAAATACGCTCAAAACAGTCAAAATGGTCGCTAATTCTGTATTTTATTAAAATATTCAGCGCTATTAGGAGAAATTTCGAGGGTCGTGCGACCTTCACTGCATCTTCATAATTAACATAAACGAGAATCGATGCTCTGGTACATTGCTGGAACTCGGCTTTGTGTAGCGAAATTTGCCCCTTCCGTGACGAGCGATGTGAATGCCCTTTAAACATTCGTGAGGCGCGTCCTTAGATAACTCCATCATCATGTCTTCGGAAAGCATTGTGTATTTTGTATGATGTATATAATCAATGTAACGGCGGCTTTACAGCTGGTCGCTGGGTGAGACACTTCCAGTCATTGACAGCATTTAAGAACAGGAGAGAGGAGTTTCAGTTGTCTTCGTCCCACACGCGTTCACCCTACCTTCGATATCGCTTCGGCGTCTTGCGAGCCTCGAATGTGCACGCACAGCCGAAGCACGACTGAAAGGCAGCGAGCGCGTGCTTCAGGTCTGGCGTTCGAAATAATAACGTCCTGCCGTTCTCGCTCTGCCAGGGACCATAACAGATTGACTTTGGGCTGACTGCATGCGTTGGAGGTTTCTCCCTCCATCGCCAATTCATGCTTTAGTACGAGGATTCATTGCGAAAAAAACTCCTTACCACTTCCGCCACAATATGTATCTCATAAAATTACACTCACTCTTTAGTCCCCGAGCCTTTGCGTCGCCTTCCGCGTCCCGTTCGTCGACTAGAACACGCTGCAATGGTTTTGAATCCGCCTGGTGAACGGCGTAAGAGCAGAGCAGTGCGCACCATACGCACGCTGGCAAACGGAACCTCGTCGTTTGTCCCTAGAGCGACGACGGACGAAAACGAAAAGTGTCGTCAGGACACGGGACAAAAGCTAAGAAACGAAACAGTGTGATGTTCAGTGACGAGCGCAAGTTCGTCTGCTTCTTGCAGAGGGGTTGCGATGATGTCAGAACGCCTAACTCTTATTGGCTGATTGAAAAAAATAAAATAAAATAGGGATAGACCTTAAGGCATCTAGCATTGTGGTCTACCAAATATCCTTCCAGTCAAAGCCAATCAGAACTCGGCGTCCTTTTGACGTCAACGCAAGCCATGCACAGGAGTTGGACGACGTGCTCTCCGCGTAGTCACTGACGGCTTAAAAACGCAGGGTACGGCGAATCCCGAGCATGTTGGTATCATTCCGCAGCCAATCACGCTGCAGCATTATCTCATAAGAACGCCATAGAACCAATCCCGAAGCAATAGGCGGAAACATACTAAGGTCATGTCTTTGAATTTTCTTAAGCTCTCGACGACTAAGTATGAACGCCTACATGACATCGGTCATGTAGGATCCAATCTCCTGTTGGGAGCTGGAAAAAACCCCGAAACAACGACTATGCTTGTTGTCACATGAAAAAAAAAAGAAGTTTTGCGCATTATTCACCCGCTGAACGAAGTAGCTCTTACAAAATTTGTTTATCGAAGAAATTATCTATGCTTTTGGCGTTTGAAACGTCGAGCAAATCTAAAATGCGGCCACATATATCTTAATTCAGCACATACAAAAAGTAAATCAGTAATGCTCCGAGAGAAGACGAACTTTTTTTACTACGGTTTGTGCGGTGATTACGACCGCAAATCTTGCAGGATGGATCTTTTTTAATGTATGCGGATTAGAGTTTGTGTTTCTCACCTTCATTTGCAGCCGATCCAGCCTTCACGCAGCCTTCCTCCACGAGTGAATGAAATGACAGCCATCTTTTTAAACGCTATACAATCATTCGGGAAAGAAAGAAAAAGAATTAACCACATATCTCCGGGTATTGACACTACATGTAATACTTCTTTTTTGTTGCATGGACCTGCCCGAAAGAGATTCGGCGCAAGCTTTCTGCATTTTTCTTAGCGTAGAGCGCACTTGTTGCATATGGAACACACCTTTTTCTTCTACTCGGCTGCTAGACAAAATTGTTTGATACCAATTGTTCTTTTCACAACGCACATCGAATATTTCTTGGAGCGCCTTTAAAACCAAACAAACATAAACTGCTACAAGCCAGCTGTCTACAAAGGCTTCTTTTTTTTTCTTCAACCCTTCAGAATGCTTTTTGTGTTTTATCTTTATGGTTTCCCGCTTGCATTGTGTTAATCGTAAGTAATTTCGACACTCAATTTTTCGTCTAGTAGCGAACTCTAGCTTTGTCTTCCGGCTGGCGTTGCGGAATGTTCAGCTTTCATCGGCGAAAGTTCCAAAGCGGTTCACAGCTTTCGCTTGAAAGAACCGTCATGTCTCGTCAGGATTAACACTTCTGTTGTGTGTCCGACATTAGTGCTCGGCTCTGTAGTCTGAAACTGTCTGGGAGTAACCAGCTCAGTAGCATGTAAAGTACACGTGATTGAACATACAATTTTTTGACCCGCACCCACGGTCCCCATGACCTCACTGCTTATGAACGCTTAGGTGTTTGATGATGTCATACCAAATTTATAATTATTGGTTTAACAATTTCTTATAAGCACGCTGCCTCTGGATCATCTAGTACAATTCTTGAATTATCTGATTTAAAAGAAAAGTCTAAATATTTTTCGCCTAGACATCACCAGCCTTGGCATATTCCTAAGTGCCGAACAAAGTATGGAAAACAAAAAATAAGTTAGATTTTACCTTTTTGTTGAATGATTATTTTGATAGCAATGTAGATGTCACGCGAAATTCTAACAACTCTATCCTTAAATTGTTCATTTAACACACATTCATTGGAGAAGAGTCGCCAGGGTGGGTCTTACCTGCTGACTTCTCGACGGCTCGCTCAAAGGACGTATCTTGAGACCATCCCAAGGATTAACAAGAGATCGGGCAGCCTGAACTTATTCGAGCGCGTACCAAACGCCACAGTTCCTCGCCGACCTTGGCCGGCATCGAGGACTTCATCTCGGCCCTGCTCGGGATACGTTCGCCACTTCCGCCAGGACGGAGCTGAATCTGTGGCAATGTGTCGCTTGCTTTCAAAGCACCTACAACAGCAGACGTCGTGACAATGGTGTGGTGTGTGTGATATGGTGTAATGTGCTGTGGTGTGGTGTGATGCGGAGTGGTGTGGTGTGGCAGAGGGTATATTGCCGCGCTTAATTTTTCCCAGCGGAACAAGGGTGACAGGCTCTCACGGCAGGGTCGGTGCACCGGCGAAGCTGGACGACGTGGTGACGGCGACCGAGACCCGCGGCGAAGTGCAGGCGGGGATGACCGAGGTTGTCGAAGATACTCTTCAATCTCTTGAGGTCTCTCAGCGTAGCGTGGGTGTGAGACGTTCGGGTGGAAGCCGCGCAGCCCCATTTGCCGGTAGGGGCAACGGTGGTAGATCTGGTCGGCTTCCCCAGAGTGGTAGCACAACGGGCGTCGATCGGCCGTCCTCCACACGTCGGCCTTGCTCGGCGAGGGTTGCTGCGGGTGGCCGTATTTCAACTTGTCCTTCCTAGCGTCGAGGATACTGCGGCCTCGGACGGTCTCGTCGGGGTGGTGCCGTGACCTGGCGGTTAGCTTGCGGCGGTCGTCGGGCCATGGCGGCGTAGGTCAGCGTCGGTTCTGCGGGTGCGGCCACGGTGACAGCGGCATCTGGTAGGAACGCTTGCTGAACCTCGTCTCGAACGACCTCGGTAATGGAGATTGAGGCCGGGCGTTCAGGAGTCGGCAGAAGCTTTTTAAGCTCCTCCCGGACGACGTCGCGAATAAGCTCGCGAAAGCCCGGAATGCCGTGGGCAAGGTAGCAAGTGGACTGCGGAACCGCACTGACGCCGGGTAGCCTCTGGTTGTGGCTGGCTCCGGTGAAAAGGGCACGCTCCATGTTGGTGGCTTCCCTGACGAAATCTTCGAAGGTGGATGGGGGTTGCGAACAAGACCACTGAAGATGTCATCCTTTACACCTCGCATCAAAATTCGCAGCTTCTTTTCGTCGGTGGCTTGAGGGTCGGCGCGAGCGACCAGGCGCAGAACATCCTCGACGAAACTGGTGATACTCGTTTGCGCCCTGGGCCCTCATTCGAAGAAGGTCCTCAGCCCTCTCCCGTCGATTACGGTTGGTGAAAATCCGTCTCAGCGCATCCTTGCAGGCGGTCCATGAGATCAAGAAAGTTTCGCGATTTTCGAACCAGTGCCTGGCCGTTCCTTCGAGCGCGAAGTAAGGATTCTGAAGGCGCTGTTCGTCCGTCCATCGGTTGTGCTGGGCCACTCGCTCGTACTGCTGTAGGCCAGTCCTCGATATCTTCATAAGGCTCACCGTGGAAGGCCGCGGGCGTACGTGGAGTGACGGGAAGGCCCACCCCGGTTGGAGTGGTCATCGTCGTGGTCTTCTTTGGTTTCTGCGGCAGGGGTCCTAGTTCCGGAAGTTGGTCTTTGGTACGGCGGCTTGCTCTGGCGTCGGCGTCTTCTGCGAGGGGTAACCATCCGGGGCTGGGCACTTCACTTGGCCGGGATGTCTTCGCAAGTGCGGGGATAGAAAGCGACACCCCGCACCTCCACCCAAAATGTCACGAATGGCTATTGATGAGGCGATGATAACTGAAGAAACTAAAGGTTTAATAAAGCGTACTTGTGCCCCCCCCCCTCAAAAAAAAAAAAAAGAAAAAAATAGAAGTTAAGATTAGAGCGTCGCGGGCGTCGAAGTCTGCGAAACCGCAGGATTGAACTTTGAAGCGAAACTGACTGCAGCTTGGCACGCGGAGCCCATTATGTACACGCGTGGGCTTCTGGAACATTCGGTGTTGAAAGTTCGGCGCACAGAACATTCGGGCCTCGAACAAGCAACCGGATTCTCGAATTTACCCAACACTAAAATGCAAAAACAAACAAAAGACTCGTCACTCCCAGGAATCGAACCGTGGCTTTTTCGCGTGCGTGGGAGGCAAGCACGATAATCGTTAGGCCTCGGCCGCGCTGCCTACTTGGCCAGCGTGCGGCCATACATATATTGCAGCGCGCGCAGAGTATATATTCGTATAGGTATATGTGGGAGTAACCTTACACTCTACATTTAATCCTCCTTTTTTCTTTTAAAACATTTTAGGTTACCGCTCTGTGTACAAATTTGTATTCATGTGTGCGTGTGTGTGTTTTTTTTCTCATCTTATTTCCACTTTTTTTTTCAATTCATATCCTGGGTGGCAGGCTGGCAGGCGCACTCGCGTACGGGTTTTAACCTTTCTACAAAGCCATGCACGCCACCCAGGATCACAATTTTGTAAGCAAATAAATATTATTATTATTAATGTTATTATTATTTTATGAAGAGGTGCACACATTTCTGTGAACTCTTTTATAGCGAAGCTGTTTATGGCTCGTGTTCCGTGGATTTTTCGTGTGCGGGAACAAATACTCTACGCCAGCGGTTCTCAACCATCGATGTTTCGCGGACCCCTTGTGGATCGGCGGAGATGATGGAGGACCCCGTTCTTGGTGAGAAGAGTGGAAAAGTATAGGTTAAATACAATAATGATTTATTAAAGGGATATAACTAAGGGATAGTGTGAAGTAGACCTTTCTTCTTGACGTTCACTCACGAGACAACTCGCCCAAAAACTAAAACATTTCTTTTCGACCTGAAAAAAATACAACTTTTATTGCCGGGCTTGACTGATGAGGCAGGGCTTCGCGGACCTCCATTTGAGAACCACTGCTCTACGCTCGCACCGTACCCACGCGCCGCACGTGCCGGCGTCTGCAGCAGGAACTGTTCTAAAGCAAAAGCCTAAAACAATAGGCATCTTGCACGCGCGTTCGTCGAAGCTTTGTTTTTGGTTATTTACTTCGAATCTTTTATACGGGAAAGGCGTGCGCGTGCGGCGCTTGGAACACCGTTTTCTGCATTCTCCTTGAAGGTTGGGTAATTTAGCAAAATATTCGTGTGAACTTCTCTCGCTGTTAAGGGGGGGGGGGGGGAGGCGTATAGTCCGGACTCCCGAAGAGCAACGCGCCTACGATGAGCAACGGCGGAAACGGCAATGAAAATATCAGCGGCGGCGGCGGCGGCGGGCGGCACGTATGAGTGCGTACCTTTCGTCACGACGATCACCGATCAAGACAAGAAATGTGTTCGTATCTTTGTTCGAAATTCTTTCTCACGACTGTGTTGTGTGCTAAACAGCTTCGAGGATCATCCACCTTCAGAAAGTGGAATGGCTCCCAATTGTTTATTGTGTACTCCGTCGCAGCTGCTGAAAAGGGGGGGGGGGGAGCTTCGTCAATCTGCATTCCTGCGGCTTTTCCTCTGACCTCCCATTCACCCCATGTATCCGTGCGGTAAATCAATAAACTTTGTATCGTATCGTATTGTATAGGCAGAAGGACAGTTTGGCGGTGGCCAGGGTCTTTGTGATGTTACCTGGTCGGGCGGTGTTTGCCCACAATTTCCGGTGGGCCTTGGATGCATAATTTTGGTGCGGTTTTTGGTGAGACCCACGTGACTCCGGTGTTTCGGGTGTACCCTTACATTTGGCCCAGCGGGTGCTTCCAAATTACGAACTTAAGTTTGTAAAAGCTTTTGTATACATGTATCAAATCGAACCTAGGTCATTTGGATTGATAAGCGAGTATCTTTGCATCATGCCACGACTCCTTGCTGCCGTCGCCGGTATACGGTTGCGAGGTGTCTCCGTTAGTAGTATCGACATCTGACATAGAGGTTTTTAATCTAGGGGGGGGAAGGGAGGAGTGGTAGAGTTCCTAGATAGGCTCCCCGTAGAGTAACCAGAGTTGCGCATCTGAGATCCAAGGGGCCGCCGCGCCGCTATTCGCCGAATTCAATTACATGAAAATCAACAATTCATATGCGGTATTTAACCGTTCGCGGGGTAGAGCGAATAGCGCCCGTTCACGGAATTCTAGAAGATTCGCGTTTATTCTTACTCGGTGCGTAAGTTCTATCATTTGGCCCTAGTTTCTTGTTCTCAAAAGTGCCTGTTCATTCTCACCCCGAACGCTCGTGTCTGGAACATTCTGGGCGAACTTTTTGTGATGCCAACGCACATTAGGTAAGGAATTGCCCGTGACCTTGTCGAGTCAGTCTCGCTCTCGATTGCTGTTACGCCGCCAAATCGCCGAACGTTACTGTCTCGACGGTCGATCTTTATTTTTTTTTGGTATCAGTTCGCTGATTAAACCCTTTTTTCCCTCAGTTCAATGCTTTACTTTCGTTACTTTCAATCGTGAAATTTGTGGTGGAGGTGCGGGGTACCGCGTCCCAAGAAGCGTAACCCTCCGAGGCCTCACAGCACAAGCCCAGTTTCTTGCTCAAGAAGACCGTCCGTGGAGCCAACCGAGACCCGAGGAGGCCGCCGCACTAAAGATCGACCCCGGAATTCGGACTTCTACTGGACCCGCAGAGTAAGAAGTCAACTAAACCAACTATGACTTCCCGGGATCTGCAATGTGAGACTCCCGCCGCTGCCTCCCTTGTCGTTTGCCTTCCCGTCGCCCCTTGTACGCCGACGCGCTTCCACGGCGAGATCCACGAGGACGTCAAAGACTGGATCCAACACTACGAGCGCGTGGCACGCCACAATGGATAAACTGCCGAGCAGTACTTGCAGAACCTCTACTTTTCGCTGGGGGTACTGCGAGGCACTGGTTCGGGAACCGCGATGCCTCGCCCACATCGTGGGACATCTAAGTGGCCGAGTTGGAGCGGCCCTGTACTATCCAACACCGACGGCAGCGGGCGGAGGATCAGCTTCAAACAAGGTTTCAGGCCCCCAACGAAAGCGTAGCCAGCTTCATTGAAGATGTGCTACGCCTAAGTGGACGCGTAGACCCGCAAGCCACCGACGAGAAAAGGTTGCGCTTTCTCATGAGAGGCTTGAAGAGGGAGATCTTCGGCGGCCTCGTCCGCAACCCTCCAACGACAGTCGACGGGTTTGTTGCTGAAGCAACAAACATTGAGGAGGCAGTGGCCCGAGCTCGCAACTATAATCGGCTCAACGACGTCTCAACTCTGATATCAGTCCGCTCCGAGCTCAGCACCAGCGCCGACGAGTTTCGCGAGATCATCCGCGACATTGTTCGCGAAAAACTCAAGCTGCTGCTGCCTGCTGCTGACCCCCCACCTCGCTGTCCATCGCTGAAATCTTGCGAGAAGAGTTTCAGAGAGCCATCAAACCACGGGCTTCTGTCAGCTCTGCTCCGTTTGAGCAACCGACCCTGGCTACGCCGCCATGGCCCGACGACTGCCTCCAGCAACCCGCCATTACCTGCACCCGGCGCTCCCTCGACGGCAAGCCCCTACGCCGCATTACGCTTAGACTTGTAAGACTTGTACACTTTACTGAAAAAAGTAACCGATTACAATTACAATTACTTCAGTGTAAAAAGTAACCGATTACAAATGACATTTACAGCCACAAAAAAGTAACCGAAAAATTACTCTAAAGTAATCGATTACAGCCCACATTCCTTTTCATTCAACTTTTCTTATTACGGTAGCATGACCCTAAAGTCTCGCTCAGTTCTTCCGAAGACAAAAAAAGAAAGTCTTGACCGTTTTTTGCTTGGAGCACACCCAATTCCTCTCGTAAAAACAATGAAGTAAAAAGAGCGCTCTTTAAATATCTTACTCACAAGAGGCTGGATAAGATTATGTTCCATATCCAAACGCAGTGTCCGGTGTACCAAAAAAAAAAGTACCCAGGAAACGAAACGTAGTGAAGTGGCCTGCTAATCCTCGAGGATTTTGTGCTTAGTGGTTTCGAAAAAAAAAAGAAGAAAAGAAATGACCGTTGTCCAGAGCTCAGTGGCTCCAAAACATCTAACCCATCCCCCCTCCCCCCTCAGAAAAAAAAAAGAAGAGAAAACTTGTAATGGGTAATTTTGTAATCGATTACAGCAAAAAAGTAACTCAATTACAAGGGTCGTTCCTCCTTAAAGGAAGTAATTGAAGCGTTACAAAATTACAGTGAAATGTAATCGATTACAAGTAATCCATTACTTGTAACGTGTTACGTACAAGTCTGATTACGCTCTGCGCACTGAGGAGCAAGTTCCGTACGTCCGATCCGAACCGGCGGCGCCACGCAAGACGGACTTGTGACGCACGGCTGACCGACGCCCACTGAGCTACTACTGCGGGGAAGCCGACCACGTCTACCGGCGATGCCGCTTCCGGCAGCTTGGGCTTCGCGGGTTCGCACCGGACGCCCCCGCCCGAGGAGCGGAGATCGACCGCGGGACATCGATGAGTACCTGCATCGCCCGTCGTCACCAGCACCCGCTTCCCCCGGGGATCCCGTCCGTCGTCGCCACTTCGTAGGTCCCAGCGGGAAATTCTGTCTCCCCGGCCTCGCCGGGAAAATTAAGTGCGGCAACACCCGGAGGTGGTATTGCCGAGGTCGCCGCTACGCCAATATCTTCCACAAACGTCGGAGGGCTCCCACACTAGCGACGAGACGCATCGGAACGACGCATCTGCAACAGTGTCGAATAACCTCGAAGTTACCATCGATGGCCACGACGCGACGGCACTCATCGACACCGGAGCAGACTATTCCGTTTTGAGTGGGGATCTCTCTTGCCGCCTTCGGAAAGTGATGACACCAAGGGTGGCCCGCAAATACGAACCGCCGGCGGACATCTCATCACACCAGTGGGAAGATGTATTGCACGCGTGGACATTCACGGGGAGACCTGTCCAATGAAATTCGTCGACCTCAAGGAGCGTTCGAGAGACGTCATCCTTGGCATGGACTTCCTGTGTGAATGCGGTGCCGTGATCAACCTTGGGGCGAACAGGTCGACTCTGCGAAAGCCCGTCCTAACTCCGGAGGGATCCCAAATGACGTCAGCAGCCATCCGAGTCATTGCGGACCACGTGCACCTGCCACCGCGGTCGAGTGTTCTTTTCCCCGTCATCACCGATGCAGTCGCCTGCGAGGAAGCTCTCCTGGAAGGCAACGTCCAGCTGCTTCTCGTAAGAGGAATAGGCGTCGCAATGGGCGTAACAGAGCTGCAGGATGGACGCACTGTGGTCCTCGTGACGAACTTACGAAAGGAGGCGCAGCGCCTCACAAAAGATGCCGCTGTAGGCCACATCGAGGAACTCCGTAACGCCGCCGAAATCGCCGCGATCTCCGATGAGCCCCCGCCATCTCAGCCGCGCAGTTGTATGCCGCCGCCGCAGCTTGACGTTTACCCCAAGCTCAGTGCCACGGAACAACGACAGCTCAAAGACCTCCTCGCCGGATTCAGCGACTGCTCTGCGACGACGTCGAAAGTGCGCCAAACAACAGTTGCGAAACATCGCATCGTTACCAACGACGATGCGCTACCTGTGCATCAGCCGCTGTAGTGGGTCTTCCCAAAGGAAAGAGAGGCCATTTACGAACAAGTGCAAGAAATGCTCAACGACAACATCTAGCCTTCAAGCAGCCCCTGAGCCTTTCCGGTCGTCCTGGTGAAAAAGAAGGACGGAACGCTGCGATTCTGCGTAGATTACCGGCGGCTCAACGCGGTGACGAAGAAAGACGTCTACCCACTCCCCCGCATCGACGACACACTCGATCGACTGCGCCACTTCCGACATTTCTCGTCGATGAACCTGAAGAGTGGCTACTGGCAGATCCAAGTCGACGAACGGGACCGAGAGAAGACTGCCTTCGTAACGCCCGGTGGACTGTACGACCTCGAGGCGATGCCCTCCGGACTGTGCGCGGCGCCGACAACTTTTTAGCGTGTCATGGAAACCTTACTGGCAGGCCTCAAATGGCAGAGCTGTCTCGCTTACCTCAACGACGTCATGGTGTTCTCGGCCAATTTTAACGAGCACTTGCGACGCCTTCGGGCCGTTCTTCAGGCGATCAGGACCGCCGGGCTCACCCTCAAGCTGACGAAGTGCTGGTTCGCCTATGGCGAACTGAAGTTCCTAGGCCATGTTGTGAGCAACGAAGGTGTTCAGTCCTGACCCTGAGAAGACTCGGGCCGTAGCGGCATTTCCACCGCCCACCGACAAGAAGGCCGTCCGAAGATTCCTGGGACTTTGCGCGTACTACAGGCGGTTCGTTCGGGATTTCGCCAAGCTTTCTGCGCCGCTCACGCACCTAACGAAAGACACCGTGAACTTCGAATGGGAAGAACAACAGCAACATGCATTCAACGAGCTGAAGCGACGACTCCAGTCGCCACCCATTCTTGGCCACTTTGACCAGTTAGCCGAAACAGAAGTTCACACGGACGCCAGCAATACAGGACTCGGCGCGGTACTAGTCCAACGAGAAGAGGGTACAGAGCGCGCAATCGCCTACGCTAGTCGGACGTTGTCGAACGCGGAACGAAATTACTCGACGACCGAGAAGAAATGCCTTGCTGTCATCTGGTCCATCACGAAATTCCTCCCATACTTATACGGAAACCCTTGTCGAGTGGACACCGACCACCACTCGCTATGTTGGTTAGCGAGCTTGCAGGACCCATCGGGACGCCTCGCATGATGGAGCCTACGACTGCAAAAGTACGACGTGACCGTGGTCTTCAAGTCAGGGCGAAAACACGTCAACGCTGACTGCCTCTCAAGAGCCCTTGTCGAGTTAGCTACCGGCTGTGCCAGAGACGATGACGACGACGATAACTTTCTTGGCGCAGTGAGAGTTAAAGGCATGGCAGCGCTCCAGCGGGGACGATACTGAGCAGCGCGCACTGATCGACCACTTGGAGGGAGGAGGGGTACGATTCCCCGAGCCTTTTTACGTGCCCTGCTGAGATTCGCCGTCCGGAGAGGTATTCTTTACAAAGAGAACTTCGGGGACAGCAACTCGCAAGGCTCCTGGTAATTCCTGCTAGTTTTCGAGAAGCCATTTTTCAAGCCTGCTACGACGACCCAATATCTGGTCACCTTGGCTACAGCAGGACTCTCGCAAGGATCCGAGAGCTGTACTACTGGCCCAAGCTTCCGAAGGCTGTCCACCTCTACACACTATTGTACCACCAGTGTGGAGCGTTGGGCGAGTTGGTGATTCATATTGATTAAAAAGTGCGACAGGAAAACGGAAAGAAGGAAAGAAACAGACGCAGCGCTATTTGCAACTGAAATTTATTTTCGTTGTCACTCAATATATATACCGGTGCCAACAAAACCAAGTTAAGAAAAATATACAGATACACATTAATAAAAGGCTAAAATAGTGACATCACTCATCGCACTATCACAGAGTAGTCATGCCTGGTTGAGGAACAGCAATTCTTTATCAGGCAAAGATACAGAGGGTGCGCTGACACACTGCAGCCCCAGTCTACCGATTTCTAGGGCCTCAAGTATTTCTCGTGTGATTTTGTTTGTTTTTATTCAATGCAGCACTGTCAGCAAAAACTGGACTGCAGCCACAGGCTCGGCGTACCGGGTGAGATAATCATCAGCTACCACGAGTGCCAGCGACTGAAAAAACTGCCGACGAAGCAGGCAGGCCTCCTGCGGCCGATCGCGCCCCCGACTGCACCGTTCCAGCAAATTGGAATAGATCTACTTGGACCATTCCCGCCGTCGACGCAAGGAAACCGTTGGATAATCGCGGCAACTGATGATTATCTCACCCGGTACGCCGAGACAAGAGCGCTCCCTTCGGGAACCGCTGTGGAAGTAGCCAAGTTCTTCGTTGAGTCTATTGTCTTCCGTCACGGCGCTCCCCAAGTCCTGATTACGGAGTGAGGCTCCACGCTCATGGCGCAGCTGACACAAGAGATACTTTACCGGAGCCACACCGACCACCGTATAACCACGGCATACCACCCGCAGGCCAATGGGCTGACGGAGCGACTAAACAAGATCATTGCCGACGTGATCTCGATGTACAGTGTACTCAACTGTTAAATACAACGCGGGAGCGGTGGCCGGAGAGACTGCATGCGTCATCTACCGGCTCACTCTGGCAGCTTATGCCGCTGTTGTTTTCTGGAGTTACACTCCCAGCTCCGAAACAATCACCAATGCGTGACTCGGCGATAAAAAAAAAGTCGTTCTTTGATTTTGTTTTTCTTGTTTAAAGAAGATAGTCTTTATCAGAGAGACTGCAAGATCACCGAGATATGGTAGCCTCACATGATAAATGCGTAGGTGTGACTAAACAGAGTGGCAAAAACTACAAAACAAACAAGTAAAAATTTAAAACGTGGGTGATAAAAAAGAGACGGAGGTCATGCGACAATTGTATCGGGGAGTAGCGACAGCTGCAAGAAAAGCCGCCTTATTCTCTGCTGCATCATTGATTTAATCGCTAGACAGTTCTGATATCAGTTTCGGCCACCGCTCCCACATTACGTTTAACAGTTGGACACACTGTACGTAGACGTGGAACACAAGACGTGGGATGAGGTGTTTTCCCACGTCATGTTTGCGTACAACACGGCGGTTCAAGAAACCACTGGGATTATACTTTTTCAGCTCGTGCGCTGCAGAAAGGTTACGACGATGCTCGACGCCATGCGTCCCCGAAACCCGACGGACGGCGGCACCGACGACGCCCAGTTGGTCAGCCAACGGGCAAAAGAGATACGCCAGCTAGCCCGCCTTCGAATAAAGGACCAACAACGTGACGACGCTGGCCAGTACAACCTTCGTCGCCGCGAAGTGTAGTTCTAGCTCAGAGATAGGGTGTGGGTATGGACGCCCGTTCGCCGCCGCGGCCTCAGCGAGAAACTGTTAAAACGCTACTTTGAAGTCTAGCAAGGTCATTCGCCACCTTGGGGACTTGACCTACGAGGCGCTCCCCGACGGAAGCCGACCTTCAGGACGCCGCCAGCCACAACCCGAAGTGGACCACGTAATTCGACTCAAGCCGTTGTACGTGCGTTAGGACCGTGACGCTGCATGCTTATTTCGTCTCAATGTATTTTTATTAGCCATTTTCGTTTTCTTTTTGCGTTGTATCGGATCGATGCACTCTTAAATGGGGGAATAATGCCGCGCGCAGGGCCGAGCAAGCAGCGCCCGGTCACTGAATTCTAGAAGATTCGCGTTTCTTTTACTAGGGCATAACTTTTATCACTACGCCCTAGTTTCTTGTTCTCAAAAGTGCCTGCTCATTCTCACCCCAAAAGCTCGATGCTCGAAGTTTCTGGGCATAATTTTCGCGATGCCTACGCACACTAGACAAGGAGCTGCGCGGGACCTTGTCGAGTCAGTCTCGCTCTAGCTTGCTGTTACGCCGCCAAATATTTCTGCTGCCTCGACGCTCGTTCTTTATTTTGTCTGGCACAAGTTCGCCAAATAAACCTTTTTATTTCAATTCACTGTTTATCCTCTCGTTGCTTTCAATCGTGAAAATATTGTCACGAATGACAAATGGTGAGGCGGCTAATAACTGGAGAAACTGAACGCTTAATAGGGCGAACTTGTGCCCAAAACAAAATAGAAGCAGGTTCGCGTCGCAGGCGTCGATGTTAACGAAACAGCAGGTCGAGCGCTGGGGCAAGGCCGACGCTGGCTCGCCACGCGGAGCCCTTGATGTACATGCGTGGGCTTCTGGAACAATCGGCGTAGAAGATTCGGCGCGTAGAACATTCGTACTCCAGCTGAGGACAAGGTTCCCGAACTCAAGAGAACGCTAAATTGAAAGAATAAGTTAAAGGAGCGGCCGCTCCCAGGGTCGCTAATCTCGTCATACACAAAGATGCATTGTGTTATGGCATAGTGGGTGGAGGAGCCTAAAGATTGCAGTGGGAAGTTTTCATTTTTCACAAATCCGCAGATCTTTTTATCTTCGGGACGTTTTTTATTGAAGGGGTGAAAAATCGGCAGCTTGACACTTTAACCCATAAAAAAAAAAAGCAGGGCGCGGGATGGCCAAAAAAACGCGTTTCTCGTGTAAGGCTCGTCAAATAAGAGGCGCTGGAGAAATGCAGCCTTCTGCGTTAAGTCTTTATTTCTAACTCTTTTTGTTCGCCTTCCGCCCATTGAAAGGCATGTGGGAAGGGCCTCAGAACGCAGCTGGTATCGCTGCGCCGCAGCGTTCTTCCGCAACATAAAGTCCGTCTGCTTTCATCGCCGTCACCATGGCAACGAACGCCGAATGAATGGAAGCACGCACGGTACCGCCGCGTGAAGCCAGCAACAGCTGACGCCATTTTACGAACGCCTTCTGCTAGCCAACGCCGAACGCGGTGTCTCGGATCGACCGCCTTCGCCGGTGCGCCGCTGGCAAAGACGACAAAGCTGAGACACGCCGACGGCGATTAAGCAAGCAACAGCACCGCGGGACGACTGCAACAGGGGCATTTATTGGAAACAAAGGCGCGGAATAAGCAAGAGCAATTTTTATTTGAATTATAACGCGCGATATCCAAGTTGGGGACCACATACCTTTGCTGGGTCTTTCATGTGAATTTTTTACAGAGACACTGGTTGCCGCATTCAGAAAACAGCTCCGTTTGCAAAATATGGGGGCCCTGAAAGGGGCCCTTTAGACCGCTACCAGAACCTAACGCAAGGCGGGCGAAGGGCTCAGCGCAGCGGATCACTCGAAGTCACCGGGCCGTCAGAATCCTCGTCCTCCGCACTATAGGGAAGGTCCCTGTTTGCGTCGGGGCTGTATATTTTGGTGGCCGCAGCGACGAACGACGGGAATCTGTCAGTGTTTCCGCGAGCCTTTTCTCTCCTCCAAAACTTGGGATTTGTCGGGTTAATTCCGATAACGAAGGAGACTCTAGCCTATTAAATAGATGCGTGGTTCTCTGCACCTTGCACCATATAGAGTGACAAGCGGCTCCTAGCCGCACGAAACAGAGCAATAACAGGTCTGTGATGCCCTTAGATGTCCGGGGCCGCACGCGCGCTACACTGAAGGAAGCAGCGTGTTTTATTCCTTTCTGTAAACACTGGGTAACCCGTGGAATGCAGAGCCTCGGCCAACATCTGGGTGCTGTTATTCAGGCCCCAGTTCGTGTGGAGGTTTCGCGCCTAGAATCTAAAAGAAAAAGAATGACATACACACACATCACACGCGCACGCACTCTAATTGTTGGTCCAGAAGTCCAGTGTCCCCGACGTGTTTTTGTAGCGCTTTCGAAACGATACACTGATACCGCCAAGTGTTCTCCGGCCCAGAATTTTGTAGCGTTCTTCTCATGTCTTCTCTTTGGGTGCTGTAATTCACGCATGCACACAAAAGATGCCAATAACGAAGCTAAATAATTGGACTAATTAATTATTGGACTATTCTTATTGGACTAATTGTATCCACAAACCAATCCTACCATGAACTAAACTTTTTTTTTATACGTTGCGCTAACTTTTTCCGTTGCATATTTTTATGGCGTCAGGAACGTAGCAGCAGAGGAAGAGTGCCCTTGAAACGGCAATAACAAAAATTATTAAAAACTGCCGGATCTCCGCTGGAAACTCTGAGGCACGGTGGACTTGTCGTCACGATAAAAAAACCTAAAGAAACAAAATAAATAGCCTAACGGTCGTCGTCGCCGTCATGAGGCCTCGTTGAGTGCGGAGTATAACGGTCCTGCAATACGGTAGATATTGTGCATTCCTTCTTTTCTTTTAGACCACGTCGAATTCTGACGCCAAGACTCCCTCCCTCCTTCGTTCCAACGCGTTGTTTGTAATTAACTTAAGAAACCAGCTTATAAGGGTCGTGGCATCCTCTTGGGTAAAGAAACAAAAAAGAAAACAAACAAGGAACATTACGAGCAGCACGGCCGCTCCTTCTCTCAACACAGAACGCGCCGTCAGAGAATGCAACGGCTCCCTTCTTATTTTTTTTTAAATTTTTATTCACTTTGTTACTTCATTTTGTTGTTGGGTTCGACTGCTCCCCCTGACAAATGAATGAAACGAGTTTCAATGGAAAGTGTAAAGGATTCACTCAATGCACCGTGTTGAGCCTGAATGAAAACTCAATAGGTTTTTTCTAATGAGTTCCTATTGAACCGGCGCAGGATATTGGCCACTGAGTTTTAATTAAATCTTTAGCAATTGTATTTCAACTTATTTTTGGCAATAGTGTTTCACTAAAAGTTTTCCTATTGAGTTAAAAAATGTTTGCAATTGAATTTCAATTGAATTTTTGCAACTGTGTATCAATAAATGTTTTTGCAGCTGCGTTTAAAAAAATTGGGCAACTTCTTGGGAATTTTTACCGTATAATTCGTTAAAGCATGCAACATACAGGGAACTAAACACATGAAGGAAACGAACACAAACATCCCAAACACTCACAACACACTAATCGCACTCCCATTAACTACTCCACAGCCTTAAATACCCTTCATCAGAAAGGTATTCCTTTGGCTGGTGACCACCTCAGCAGTTATTAAAGTTCCAAGTTTGCTATTTGCTCCTCGGAAGTCTGATAAATGATAAACGCTGTTTCGACATTATTGGACCCTAACCCTTAATAAAAAAAATATTGGTACAAGCAATAATCGTTTCGTGCAGTAATCCACAAACGCGATTCCTAGCCTGTATGTTATCGCTTCTCTGCATAGCACCACTCAGGATAAGACGAGGCACGGTAGTTGCTAGCTTTGAAATATTTTATCGCTTCTTTTATTTACAGAGTGACTAGTATAATAGGCTCAATGCAGACTTGCGCCTATCTCGAATACTCTACTCAAGATAGTGTATTTCAAATACTTACAAATACGCTTCTTGCACCCGACACCTATTCCGGATCATTAGCGATGTTCGAACTTCCCAGTTTTTCCCCAACTTGTTCCGGCTTGGCTCCATCAACACGGGAATAATGGATGATGCTCTCCTTTCTACATGTTTATCATTACCGTCCTTGGACTTAGCAGCAAACAGAGTTGGAGTCTGTCCCGACAAAAACCTTTAGCGACAATGTCTTATTAATGCGAAAAAAATTGTTGTGTGTATGTCTAAACAGCCGGAAGTTAGTCTGCCTCAGTGGGCGTCTGGTGCTTCAGCTGTAGATGAGCAATTTAGCCAGTGCGGTACAACCGCTAACCTGGGGTCTTTAACGTGCACCACGCAGTAGTAATACACGACCGCACGCCGGGCCGATGCTCAACCAGATCGAAACGGGCAGGGGTGGGGATTGAGCCCAGCACCCCTGGGTTCTGCAGCGCGAGCTTTCGCTCCACGTGTTCCGAGCTGGGGCCCTAAGCTGGACACTTGGCGGAAACGCCGGCGAGAAATCTGGAGGCCGCGATTGGCCAACGCCGCACTTGACCTTGGCGCCGGCCAATCATAGCCGCCGAATTTCTCGCCGACTTTTTCGCCAAGTGTCCAGATTAGGGCCCCTGGTGTGCGCTAGCCCACTCGGCCACCGATCCCCCTTATTAATGCGAAAGCATTAACTGTCTCATAGAGCGAGCCGACGTCATCAGCTTTGAAACCATGCAAAACGGCACCTTAATGAAACCACGCGCAAAGCTAGCCAGCGACACCCTTATACACTTCGGTCCCATTGGCTGGCGCGCGTCGACGAGGCTCCCATTGGCCACGGCGCGTCAGTTTGTGTGGTGTCGTCCTGACTGTGTTCTCACACAGTCGTGTTATCACTGATCACCGCGTTCGCACGCCTCCTATCGGTTGTACGGCGCGTGACAATATATACGGCGCATGCAGGGACGGATCCAGAACTCCGTCCCTGCATGTGTCGTAGGGCGACTGTCAGTAGGCCCTGAGCCAAACGTACGGGGGCTCAGCATACTGCCCAGCACCCCTGGAAAATGTCAGCAGGTGCTCAAGCCCCCGTTGCACTGCACCCCCCTCCCCCCTCCCTCCCCCGGTTCCGGGGTCCCTGGCACTGGCTACGGAATGAGAAGACACTGGCGCCATCTATCGCGAAGCAATAAAACGCTTCAGATCTGGGCAGATTTCCTTTTTTTACGCGTCATTTTGTCACCGTGGTCTTGGAATAATCCTGACAGTGTTAAGTGGCAATTATTTAATAGATTGTGCATATATTTCATATCGAAAATACGGCAGAACCTTCAGTCTAGTTTTACGCAGACCGGAGGTTTTCCAAGGCTACCTCATAGGTGGCGCCAGTGTGCCAGTGCATAAGCGCTTACAGGCGGTTGCAACGACCTCGGCCGCACTCAAACGCAAATGTATAAACCAGCAGTCATAGCTTCAAGTTCGAAAACGTAAATGCTACGTACGCGCCGTATACGAGCCAGCGGTACGAGCCATGTTCCCCGACCGACGAGCGAGCAGATCCCGTGGCACTTGCGCGACCCGGGTTTTCTTTCTTTTTGTTTATTTTTTTTGCACCAGATGACATGCGAAGGAGTTGTACTCCGTCTTCTAACGGTTTCGCCTTCCCCTCCTCCTCGGCCAATGTACCTTCCCCTATTTTTGTGACGTGAACAACCCTTGCTTGCTCCTTGCCGTTTTTCGCATCTATCACTTGAAGAAGGGCGTCCGCCCGAAGCGTCGTGTATACCCTCCTGTCCACGTCTTTCTTCGAGTAGCACAACCATATTTTTGCGTTTTCGTGTTCAACCCGCCAACCCCGTTTTCACGAGCGGGGCCCGGCGGAGTTTCCCTCTCCTGTCTCTCTCCTGGCTGAAACATAAGCAGCGGGGGATCACCGCCGCTCCCCCTCACGCAGAAGAAGCTCTGTGCTGGTTTTGACTGGACACTTTTCTTTCTCTCTAATAAACACAGTTAACTGCAACTTGACTCAGCCACCGTCACTCTTAGAACACACATCAGTAAATGTAGTAGATGTCTTCATTGCACGAGACAATTTGTTTCAGACACACAGCGACGAAATGTTAAGGTGCCTTCCGGCGGCTTTGTTTTTTTATTAGTGTTAGCAGTGCGAGTAAGAAAAAGAAAAGAAAGAAAAGTGGTCGAGACACGAGCACGAGCGGGGGAAAAAGGAGGAGGACGAGGAGCATAGGGACGCACGAGCACGAACGATACGGAACGATTTGTAACGCTTTCTGATTAAATGTTTTTTCTTAACTACTAACATGGCGCAGTCGACACCGACAAGAACCACAGGTACGTGTTAGCTCAGGCACGCGACCCAAGCATGCATTTTATTGAACGCCTGCCAAATTAAGCCAAGACATGGCCGACTCTTCAAACGATCTCGCGGAGCGCTACGAACAGCTCCAAATCGCCTACGACAAGCTTCAAACTGATATGTCGACGATCAAAAATCAGCTGCGTCAAAGTCAAGAACAACGCCCGACCGCGGGTTCAGTGCCGCAAACACCGGACACAGTCGCACATCTTGGGAACGCAACAGTCAACGTTCCCATGGGCGACGAGGCGACCAGCCGAGAGCCTGCGATCCCCACCGTCAACGAACTTCTCGCCATCATCGCAGGGACTCAACAACGGATCGTGGAGTGCGTATTGACAAACTCACGTCCCCTCGAAGTCCACTCTACGATTGACACGTCATCCGCCATACCCATTTACAACGGAGATATAGAGACCAACGTTTCTCATTGGCTTGAAGAGGTCGATCGCGTCGCCTCTCTTGCTCATTGGACGTCATCTCTCACCATGCTGAATGCGTTGACTCGACTCAGAGGACCTGCTAAGGACTGGCAGACAGCATATGGTAAATCGATCCATGACTGGGAAACGTGGAAGCAAGCTCTCCTCGAGCGCTTCAAGAGGAAGATGACCATGCAAGACTTCATCGAGTACCAGGACCAAAGGAAGCTTCTGCCTAGCGAAACTCTTGTGCAATACATTTACGCCAAGAATGCCATGCTACAAAAGTCGCCGTATGAATTAGCGCCTGAGGAAAGAATCTCATTGATCTTGCATGGCATTGCCGACGACAAATGGGCGAATCCTCTGGCGTCCAACAATTGCAGGTCGGTGCTCGAACTTATCGACAGAGCAATGTGCATGGATAGCCGACGTCCACTCAAAAAGGGCAACTGCGCAAACGAAGAACACGAAGAGCTGTACCGAAAGACAGCTGCCAGCTTCGAAGATAACGAACAACATAACACAATTAAATGCTACAATTGTGGCAAGCCGGGACACATATCAAGAGAATGTCGTATTCCGAAGACACCCGCCACTCTTCGGGCGGAAGAAAGACGCAGCGCACACAGTCCGACGACGTCACTTCCAAGACGTCTAGAACAGGATGATGACGAACGCCGAAGCCGTATTACCATGTCAAGAAACGTTCATTGCTTCCTACGTACAAGCGGGGACGACCTACCCATTGTTCATGGCACCATTGGCTCAGGCACAACTGTGAAAGTATGCATCGACACGGGCGCGAACGTCTCGATCATTCGCTCTGAAGCCATTCCGCACAACTCAAACGTCACAGTTCATTCCAATAGATCTGATATAAACGTTCTTGGAACACGAGTAAGACCCGAGAAAGTCACAGCTTTGACGATCACGGTAGGCACTACTCAGGTTTGGCTACCCGAGGTGTTCGTCACGGAACTACCTGCTCCTGTCGACATCCTTCTTGGATCAGATTGGAGACGACTTGCCAACGTAGATGTTACCTTTCATCCCAGCAACGACGTTACGGTAGTTCAACTGCCTCAAGGAAACACGCTTGAACGTTGTAGCCAAAGCATATCAAGTGAGCTAACGGGTGAAACACTCATTGCATCGTTCTGTCAACGCGAACCTTTTATTGGCACAGTTCCTGTGTGTGAAACGAAGCACGGCGATAGATTTGTGAAGCTAGAAACGCGAGCGAGTGCCCCAGAAACCGAACTTCTTGAGCACATCGAAGTGGCCGTCAAAGAAATGACTCAAGATGCATCGGTCGATCAACAGAACCAGCTTCGTCAAATTCTACTGACACATCCCTCAGCCTTTGTCCATGGCGAGAACAAAATAGGGCTATACCCCCATTCTGAACACTCGATTGATCAAAGAGAAAATATAAAAGTCACATCTCGCCCGTATAGATGCTCTCCTGCTGATTGCCAGTTTCTCAAAAGGGAAGTCAACGTTCTACTACTTCTTCTCTGCTTCTCTGCCATCTCTGCCATCACGTCCCCTCTACGTGCCTTGCTGGCTCGTGACAGCGATTTTATCTGGACTGAAATTCACGACAAGATCGTCAGTGACGTGAAGAGAACTTTGACAAGTCCTCCAATAATTGCAAACTTCAGGTACGGATGCCCAACAATAATTTATATCGATGCCAGTCAAACTGGTCTGGGAGCGGTACTCGTCCAAGTTCAAGAAGAGGAGAACGAGTAATCAAGTATGCAAGCCGCAGTCTCAATGAGCACGACCCGAAGCTCAATTCAAACACTCTCGAATGTATGGCTCTTCACTGGGCCGTCACCGAAAAATTCGCCATTTTTGTTTGTGGAGGACTACGATTCACGGTAGTCACGGACAACATGAGCCTTACGTACCTCGTGAAACAGGGTACAATCAACCGCAGATTCGCCAGGTGGACACTCCACTTAGCGGAATATGAATTCGATCTTGTACACCGATCTGGAAAACTCAACGGAGCAGCAGACGCGACGTCACGACTTGACATGCCGGACAGAGCCCTGGAAGGCCTCATCAACAACGAGGCGGCTGGATGCACACTGAAGTGCTTGGCGATTGTGCTGAGTCAGGACTCCCGCCTCAGGAGTTTCCAGACGTCTGATCCGGAATGCCAACATCTTAATCTACTACGAAACACGAAGAACAGTCTCTTCGAAACTGACAACGGGATCCTTGTACGAAAACTGATCCGCAATGGACGACAAAGCACGCGAATCGTAGTACCAGAAATAATCATCACAGACCAAGCAAGAGGATTTGTGAACCGAAACACGGAAAGAATTCATCTACGTCTCGGTGTGACACACACCACATCTTCACCACATTGGCCGGAAGCAAACGGTCTTATCGAAAGAATGGTGGGAACAATCAAACAAGTCTTACGAAAACTTGTGGACAATCATCTCGACTGGCTTATCGCATTGCAAGATGCAGTAACCGCCGTTAATGTCACGAGGCAGAGCTCAACGCGATACAGCCCTTTCTGGCTAATGCACGGGTGTGATCACAAACTTCCAGGCGAACTAAACATTGGCAGCGTTGATGATGACTTCACCGAAACCGAAAGATTGCTCAACCTTGCCAGAAACCGATGTGCTGCAAAGCTAAATTTGGAAAATAGCCAGACGCTGGCGAAAGCCCGGTACGAAGCCGACAAGAGGGCACCTTGTTTTAACGTCGGTGACTTCGTATACTGCATCAAAGCATCTCTGCGTGGAACCCTGGACTCTTTATTTGAAGGATGGTACGAAATCGCAGAATTCAAAGTCAGCAATACTGTGTTGCTGAAAAGAGCCGTCCCCATAGAGGGCAGATACAACTCAAGACTAGCTAATTTACAACAGCTACGAATATTTGTCGCAAAAGGTATCGAGCAAGTCGAGCTATCAGACACTGCAATAGGACAGGCGCTAGCAAACCAATTGGTGGAAACAGAAGCGCTGCAAAACACGCTCAACTTCCCAGAGGGATCTCCCGAAGGTGTTGAAGAACCAGCTGGTTCAGCGCACAACGGAGATGGATTGGACGCAGTAAGCTCAGAATGCAACATCAGCACGTATGCCAAAGCAACGAAGGCCTCCAGCATGCCTCCGAGACTAGTATCCCAAATTGAAGTGACGTACAGACTTGAATTGAGGACAATTCAAACTTTATAGTGGGGCTTGTTAGCAGTGCGAGTAAGAAAAAGAAAAGAAAGAAAAGTGGTCGAGACACGAGCACGAGCGGGGGAAAAAGGAAGAGGACGAGGAGCATAGGGACGCACGAGCACGGACGATACGGAACGATTTGTAACGCTTTCTGATTAAATGTTTTTTACTTAATACTAACATTGAATTTTCCGCAAGCGTTTGTATCTTATGGAAAATATCGTGCAAACATTCCCAACACACATTTTGGTGCTAGTACAACATATCTTGCTATGGTCTGTTTGTTATACTCTACAGTACGATCGAATTGCAGATTTCGAATTCTATGTAAGCGACTTCACGTTCTTGAGAAGCTATGTTTCGCGAATTTTCCAATTGCAAATTATTGCGGAGTAGATATCCCGGGAATGTATGACCCTATAATAACTAATACATTGCCCACCAACCCACATCGCGAAATTGTTTGCTCAAAGTAGTCCTGAGGTTTCAGCACTCCGCCAAATTCGCGAAATATCGAGGCCTGCAGAAACAGAGTCAGTATCTACAGTAGCTGCCGCAGGAACAATTAATGATAGGGACAGTTGAGCACGAATTTCTAGACTCTTATACAGGACCCTAACGTCGCCCGCAAGTAGATAAATAAAAGATTGATAGCAAGTTTATTTGAGTACCTGAAACATCAAGAGTCTGCGCCACAGTACAATTTACAACACTATCGTTACTAAAGGCACAGCCATGAAATGCATGTCACAACACTTTCGAGGACACAAAATGGATGATAAATGATGCGTTTAGTAAAAATATGAAATTATAGAAACAACACTGTAGTGTGAAAACACCTTTTTCCATATATATGTACATAATGTCGGGCGCGGCATTTGAACTTCTCATTAGAGGTTTCCTTTAATAGAGATTTTGGTGTTGTCAACTCTACAGGCGGTAAACAGTTCTGTTCAGTATTCAAAGAGCCTCAGATATTTCTCTCCCCCCAAGAGACCTACTTAGATAAAGACATCCTAAATCAGTAATGCAATATTATGACTTGTAGGATTGATGGGGCATATCGTATTAATTTTAATCCTAAATATTATATCCACGTTCAAACAAAATAAACTCAGAAAACAAATGCAAAAATGACTTCAAGCCAAATTACCCGAAGAAAGCAACAACAACATGGCATTTTTTTATATTGCAACGATCAGCTAAAACCGTTGCTTACCGAAAAAAGTAATAATTTGTACACAACCTAAATCCATAAATTGGTGATAACAAACCGCGTCAAAAAGAAAAAGCAGCAACAGAGGTTTTTTATATTTTATGCACAAACAGTGCGGATTTAAAAACTTCTAAAGTAAAACTTCTAAAATATATTTTAAGGGGGAAACTAAAACAATTTAATTTAGCGTGCGTAATAACTCGTATAAAAAGAAACGCTGGAATTACTTCAACGCTGCAACTCGTCACTAAAATCTGTTGTAACGTTTCAATCGCCCTTTGATGAATTTTCAGGGGAGTTCAATGACTTCACTAATTCTTGTTGTTTTAGAAACTGGCCGATCATTCTGTGTGTAGGCTTAGGCGCATCAAACCCAGGATCTTGCCCAGCTCCAACAAGAAGAACGTACGTCACATTCCCCCTTTTCTTACATAGCCATTTAAATAGTCAGCGTCATCTTCGCTGTAGCAGGTAACTCTCCTTCTTAAATCATCCGACCCATCCCATGTCAGATTGTTATAGAATGCATCCATGTTGATCGCAGTGGGAAAGATCGACATTGTCTAAAGCTGGCCGCCGTATATGCTCAGAACCCTGTATTTGCCAAAAACACTTTTGCAACCAGTAGCGTGATGTCGGTGAAGAAGTCAACCATTCCCATACTAATAACGACGCTCGGCATCTGCTTTCTCCAAACTGCGTCAGAGCCAACAACACTGAATCTCTAGTTTTGAAGTCTGAGGTATTGACGCCACTCTTGCTCTCTTTTGAATCCTCTGTAGTATAGGGTGAACGACGCTTTACCTGTTCACGCTGTCCTTTAGCGACCGATTTCACTGTGTATTTGAAATGCCTGTCTTAAAAGTAAATAATTGTGCTGTGCAGCA
>JAZHYW010017997.1:0-20360 GCA_037355805.1 Ixodes ricinus
CGTGCGACCTCCGATGATTTTGACGATTATGGAATGTATAGGAAACATAAAACTGACGCAGGACTGTTTTTAAATGTCCCGATCAGCTAGCTGAAACCGTTGGTGACTAGAGAAAAAGTAGAATGTGAGGGAATTTTATAAGAACCCAAAGTTAGTCATTCCATGTCCTTGATAACGGGCGACATATTTGGTGAGCTTACGCGGTTTGTGGTTGCAAAAACCACGATGGAGCGTTGCGTCTCTGGGGCCGTGTCGTCTGAAGCCTGCAGGAAGTCTCGCTCCCCCGTTCGACCCTTGTAGAAGGTGTCAGAGATGGCAAGGATTCTCCAAGTTAGGTGTATTCTGGGGGAAGAGTCACGCCCTCCTCTCCACTGCGCGTATGGGGCCTGCGGCTGGAAAGGAATTGAGGCAGCCACGCCTTAGGAGTTAATGACGCCACTAACTTGCTAAATAAGTCAAGATGAAAAAGGGGTTAAATACTGGAGGCTGGATTGTTGGTTATCTCTACGCTTTCTGATATTCCTAGCACACCAGAGCGCATAGAGGAATGCTTATCAGAACTCTACACTGTGGTGCTGTGTATTTCTTACGCAATCTTAGCGTTGAAAGTTGCAGAAGTAGCCTCGTTTGCAGAAATCACCAGTGGACGTACCAGCAGATTTAGATTAATGCCCTTGTGGTCCGGAGGAATGTCTCTGTACGATGCATTGCTGAGCACATCAGCTCTTGAAGAGTTCGAAATGTGTCTCTCATGCGGCTTAGGACGTCACGAGCTCGTGCTCGCCGTTTAATGGATCACGAACCGTAACAACGCGACACCGACATTTTGCGTACTGCTCACATTTCCAATAATTCTGGCCGTTAACACGCTTGTAAACAGCGTATGCATACCAATCAAGAAAGAGGTTTGGCTTGCCGCGCGTCGTCTCCGCATCTCCATGTCAGAGACTGCTAATCATTACCGGGTGCATCGATTATAGGGGCACAATGAACACAGAATTGCCCAGTTTACGCAGGACGGCATGCAAAGGTTGTTAGATTATAAAGAAGACGCTCGGTTTGCGTGATTGAATGTAGTGTCCAGCATCTTTAAAGCGCACTTCAAAGGCGCCGCATTGTTTTGAATATGTTTTGCCCAACTATCTTCGCTTACCTGAAGCTCAACATCAGGTTTGCGTTTCCTTTCATATTCAGTGTCATCGGTCAAGTGAGTATTTTTTCTGGTACAATAAACCTACTGTTCTCTACCCAAGTATATTTTCTTCTTTCTTCAGGAACCTAATTGCTCAAGTATGAAAAATGCTTCCTGGAAAGTAGCCATTCCCCGCTGCTCTTTTTTCTTGTATTTTGTTTGATCAATGAGGAATGAGCTAACTTTCTAAAAAAATATGGGTGAAAGGGTTGCAGTTCACGGCTTTACGGATTACTAACAATAAGCAAAATGTGTGAGTTTTTTCATTTGTGGGGTGCGAAGCAGGTCATTGCTTCAACGAGCACCTTTTTCTTGAAGCAAGGCACGTCCTTGAATGGACCTATCCTTATCACTGCACCCGATATTACAAATATATAAGAAAGTGAGAGCCGTTTACCACTCTGTAACGCCCGAATTGGAGCGCAGCTCTTGAGGAGGAGGAGGAAGGGTACTGAGGGGGGGGCTCACGATACCTCAGGCAGGGGTTCACGTGACCCCGGGAAGCCACGTAACCTCGAAAACGGGGGGTCACGTACGCCCTTCTGCCGAGGTCACCGAAGGTACCGAGGTCCTCCCAAAGTCCTGGGAGGGGGCTCACGGTTACGCCGACGCCGACGGCGACGCCGCTCAAGCCGGAAGCGGGCGCCTACGAGCCGACCTCTAAAAATAAAAATAAATGAAGCAGCCGAAAATTTAAATCGTACACTACTAAATATATTTTTGGAGAGAAGAAAACGTTTTTAGAAATCTAAAATGCTAATACTGTCCCCCTGATGTTGAACAAATCAGACTGAAATTCAACAGAGTGCTTACTGTTAAGTGCGAGCTTAAATTATTCGAAGTGCTTTTAAAGACATCTATTGAAGTAAAAAAAGCTTTTGCAGAACCAATTCACCTATGCTGTTCAGGTTGTTGCGGTGTTCAATACCATGGCGAGATGACGTTCGTTCGATGGAACAGCGTTACATGAATTATTGCCGATAAAGTGAAATTGAACTTAATTACCCTAGAATGAGGCGTCACGCTTGTCCTTGTACTTTCCGTTTGGATCAGGCACCATCAGCGATGACTCTGATTAACGGGACCACCTCTCCCCATCGACTTCTCCACTTCCCTCACAATTCTAACCTCCTCCATGCCGCTCTTTCATCGACTTTCATAGCAGCTAGTTTACCGACAACAATTTGTGGAATTTCCGCCGTAGTGTGACACTGGCCTTGCGCAGGTATGATCAAGGCTGCTAACAATTCGAAAATTTAAAAAATCCTCTAATCCAAATAATCCCAGAAACAGCAGCGCTGATGACGTCCATTACACGCGAATCATTTTGAGGCATTGGCTCAGCACAATGGGTCCACACTGCTGCACATCCTGCATTTGAACGTGAAGAAACTGCGCAACTTATGTCGCAGCTCTGGGACAGTGCATGTCAGCCAGAAGGAAGACCAAAAGTTTCGTGCTTTTCCATGTCATTGCAGCGTTTGGAAAAAGTGGTAGCAGGCCCGTCTGTCATGTTTGGATTTCTCATAGTCCAACTGCTAATGGCCCGTTCGTCCAAGCAGAACATCCATCAAACTTGACTTTGTCACTAGGAAAAGTCTTCACTGGTCAGAACTGGATGTCAAACTCCGGACACCTCACTATTTATTTGGTTTGGCATGCAATAACGATTACAGAGCAGGGCAGTATCGAACATGGATATGTAGTATTTTAGTGAAAAACGAGACTGAGGTATTGACGGATGACGACAAGGAAGAGAGAGGAGAAAGTCTAAAACACAGCTCTCAGCAGCTTCTCAAACACAGCTAAAACAGCAGTTCTGCTCATGAATCTATGTTCGATTCACTCGTTTCAGGGATTTTCTGTATCGGTATTAAGTATCGCATTCCAAAATGAAAGTAGTGGTGTGCCGGTTTCGAAATACACTTTTTTGACCTGTGTTTGGCGTATTTCGCAATACTCGATTAACTTTAAAAAAGGTGCTGTGCCGCAGATTTGAAGATGCGGTGAGTTGAACGTAGGACAATTGCACTCGCTCGGGGTAGCAAACTAAGAAAAGGGGTCTGTTGAATCTATTTTTAATATTTATCCGTGGATAAAAGCCGCTTTCATCAAAGACAACAAGACAACGTGCTCGTCTGCTCCTGTAAAAAACCGGTTTTTACTTTTTTCATTTATTTTCTTCGTTTAATGTAAGCCCGCATCGCAATGCTCTTTCGGACCGGCGGTTCAAACAAATGCTATTATTTAGGACCTTTAGGTAAAGGTAACATGTAAATAAAGGTTAGCCAGACATGTTTTGCCTAATAAAATCTTTACAGCCTTTTTATTTTTGTTGTTTTTCTTCAGTATCTTTTGCGCAAAACGTTCAAGTTCAAACATCTGTTAAACGCAGTGATGAGGCAGAATAGCTGTCTATCTTTCTTGAGAGCACTAAGAGCTTGCACTTTCAGCGCAGGAAATGAAAGAGCAGTTCATAAAATACCACAGAGCAAGCGAAAAGCATCAGAAAAAAGTTTAAAGTTTTATCGTTATTATAGTCAAGTGCTCAGAGACCGGTTCGAATGAAGAACATTAGTAAAATAAAATGCTATGCTGCTTATGAAAGTGATCGTTTAAAGGTTACCATAGCTTCAGTCTAATCCTAAAGTTCTAGGGAAGCCACCGGCAACGAAAGTGGTAGCCTGCAAAAAATTGGTGTCGCCTGATTCGTTTGAGATACTTTTTAAAAAAAGGCCTATATATCGAATACACTAAATATTCCAGAAACCAAGAATAAATTTTGTAACGTAGCTAATGTATATTACCAGACTTTATTATTATTGGTGATTTTAGTGAGGTTTCGAACATATTGATGATACAGTATCGAATATCTCTATCGGAAATCTATTTCGGTTAGGTATTTTATATCGGTATCGGAAATATACTTTTAAAGGTGTATCGGGCATCGGTATCGAAGGTAGTTATTTAAGTATTGTGCTGAGCTCTGAAAGAGTAGTACGTTCTACTCCCTTTAATTGTTTTAAACTGAAGAAAGTGAAGATCCAACCAATTCAACCTTGTGGTTAAGAAAACAAAAATTGTATTGAGCGAAATAAAAAAAAAATCCGAGGGGCACCTAAGCACTGCCTATGTGAAGCGGTTAAGTGTCGACAATCATTCGAAAGCATGAATGTCGAATCAGAACGCCGCTGGTGGTCCTTCGAGGTTTTGCGGAACAGTATTGAGGCGCCCGGAGGAACACCCCCCCCCCCTTCCCGCCGCCCTCGGGGCCTCAGACGAGCGCGCTCCACCTTGCAGACCGTGTTCCTTTCGCTGGCGCGGGGCCGCCAGCGCCATGCGGGTGGCGTTTCTTGAAACTGACGCGTTAGCCAGCCAATGGGAAGGTAGTCATCAATTCGCTGCTACAGACTACAGGCTTCGCTCCATTATACAGCAGGAGTTCAGGTGCCGCTTAGCGCGGCTTCAAAAACTAATGACGCCGGTTTGCTTCATGAGACAGTTAATAATTTAGCAATAAAAGCGGTATTTTGAGCTGTCGCCCTCAAGATATTAAGACGATTGCGATCATTGTAGCGTCTGACAATGATCTAAAGACGCCGGTTTCAGTTGGAAGCTTCTTCGACACTCTCGAAGATGTTTTGCCTGCCCTCTGCTTGGCCAGCTGCATCTCTCAATGATTTCGCTCTCTTGATGCAGTCCGAGAGCGGCCAGATATTCGGAGAACTGCAGCCACGTTGCTCTGACTTACAAAAAGAAAAAAAAACGCACTCTCAGAGAAGAAAGCCTTTTTAGTGGTCACCGTACTAAACATTTCAGCCACGAATGCTAAAATATGTTGCAGAACACTTCCAAGTCCTTAGAAGATTATGTCAGTTCTTGCCTGCAGTCCCACGGTGCCGACGCTTCGATGATAGTTCGATCCTTGGCGTTTCTGCCAGTGTTGTTTCCCTAACTGATGAAACGAGAGGAGAGACGATAAGCGACGACAAGCCGTTTCGGCGGGGTTTTCCCGATAGCTACACGTCCTCGAAGTAGTTCTTTACAAAGTGAGGCATCGGCGGAAAATAAAAAAAACTAGCAGTTTTTTGAAAAGCCTCGGCGATGTTGGTTATTGGCAAGGCCACTGCTGGAGGCATTCTCACCTGAAAATGTACGAGAAAAGAAAGACTTAAATTATCATTTTGCCCTAATTGAAGACAAACGGTATACTGCGCACCAGAACAAAAAACAAGTCCATCTGAGTTGTAGCGACCCTGGTGACCCACTGGTTCTGCACTTTTTTTGCTCCAGATAAGGTGGAAAAAGCATCCCTGTATTCACAAGCGCCGGGAATCATGGCTTGAATCTCGTTGATGGCTCACCCAAGGATCCCCTATCTAAAATTCTCCTGGCCACGGACACCAACCCTGAAATACTAGAACAAGAACTTATTAGGGCTCTCTACCCCGACAGCACACCCACTCCAACAAGTAACCTCACACCTCGACAGTTTGATGTAACCCCACTAGACTCCCCTTTCACACTAGGCGAACTAATGAGCGCCCTTGCCTCCTTCCGGCGAAGCACCACTCCAGGGGAGGACGCCGTCACATATAAATTGCTCAAGAATCTCCCCAAAACAGCCCACACCAAATTGCTCGAGATATTCAACGTAATATGGGACACCGGGCAAATACCGGCCAAATGGAAACACTCCAATATCATACTCATCCCTAAACCCGGTAAGCCACTGACTCCACAAAACCTTAGGCCCATCTCTCTGACATCTTGCACTGGCAAGCTGTTAGAAAGAATGGTCCTCACAAGATTAGAATGGCATTTGGAAACGAATAACATCTTGCCACCTACGCTCACAGGCTTCCGCCATCACATATCTACACAGGACACACACCTTAGATTACACCACGACATCCTCGAACAGCCCAGCTCAGCCCAACTACGCTGTATTTTGGCCTTAGACATTCGCAAAGCGTTTGACTGCGTAAACCACGAAATCATATTAACAAACCTGGCCAAAACAAACTGCGGCACAAACATATATAATTACATCAGAGACTTTCTCAGCAACAGATCGGCCACCTTCCATATACCGGGGCACAAATCAACTCCCTTTTACCTCACTCGCGGCACCCCACAGGGCTCGGTTCTGTCCCCGACTCTGTTCAATCTAGCCATGCTCAACCTTCCCCAACAACTGAACGAAATCCCAGACCTCTTCCACTCAATTTACGCTGACGACGTCACCCTCTGGACGAACACCGGCTCGCCCGGGGAACAGGAGGGTGCCTTGCAGGCTGGTTGCGATAGGGTCTCCAACTACGCCGCCTCCCTGGGCCTCACCCTGGCTCCGGACAAGTCGGAGCTTCTCGTCGTTTCCAACCGACGGGGAGCTGTTCCAGAGCGGGGCCTCATCAACCCGACTATTAACGGCCAGCCAGTCCCACACAAACCCACAATCAAAATCCTAGGCCTTGCTATACAACAAAACGGCAGGGCACACGGTACATTAGCCAAACTACACACACGAATCCAACAAATTACACATCTCATAAGCAGAATATCGAAAAAAAACCAAGGCCTCCGTGAAAACCATATCTTCAAAATAATAAACTCTTTCATCACCTCCCAAATTCTATATCTGCTTCCCTACCTGCAGCCCACTGCCTCACAGCTCCAAGCAATAGAAAGAGCTCTCCGGAAACCCTATCGCCTCGCGCTGGGGGTCCCACAGTATGCCTCGACAATACAAGTCATCGGCACGGGAACATACAACACACTAGACGAGCTCATACCACTGCACTTAGCGTCCCAGTTACAACGCCTGAAAACGTCCAAGCAGGGCAGACATATATTGTCCCTCATCAACTACGATACCTCCACCCTCCCAGACATCCCCCAAGAACCACCCCCGTGGAACATTCTCCCCAATATCCAGGTAGAGCCTATCCCAAGAAACATGGACCCCGACAGAAACAAAAAGCGCCGAGAACTCAGAGCACGAGCTCTTACACAACGAGTACTCACACTAAAACAAGAAGGAGCTCGCGTCTACTTCACAGATGCGAGCCTTCAAACCGACACCAACACTGGAACGATTGCCTACCACTCCGAACACCACGAACATGCTTTGCAATACACTAACCCACCCGCCATCGATGACTTAGAGGAACACGCCATTGCCATAGCAATTGAGCATGCTTGCACCGAACCCTACACACACCACCCAACCTTTATATTTTCAGACTCACAAGATGCACTCCGCAGCTACCTTCAAAACAAAGTCAATGTTTACACTCGAAACTACCTCGCCCCAATATTGCATCAACACCCCTACCATCATTTTCGTTTAGTGTGGGTGCCAGGCCATGTTTCAATGGAGGGCAATGCAAAAGCCAATGCACTGACCCGAGTTCCCGTTCCCGGACCCTCCATTGGCTGGTCTAGCCCATACTCTCCCAAAACACAGAGAGCTCTCGATAAACACAACCGCCGCACACTGTTGCAAGAGTACCGTAGGAACCGACAAACGCTCCCCTCTCCTCCCGCCCATTTCAGCCGCGCAGACACCGCACTTATCCGGCAGGCGCAGACGCATTCACTGCCATCACATCACGTCCTACATAGAATTCACCGGCGACCCAGCCACCCCCATTGTCAATGTTGTGACACCTACCCCTGGCCGCGTCACACATATTGGGCGTGCCCCTTTACCCCCCTCATCCCCCCTTCCCCCGAAATCACCTCCTGGGAGGAGTGGCTGGCGCCACCCTTAGACATCGCCGAGCAGACTCTTCAAGCCCTCGCGGCTCATGCCAAGACTGTCTCGGCACAAGTGCTTCAGGAGTACGAGGTCCTGACCACATCCCCCACCCCTAGGAGACCTGGACCAGGGTTTCCTGAGTACAAATTAAGTTCATTGTCTCTCCTCTCTCTTGTTGATGGGCGCAATCTCGAAGACCGTGTAAGCCACCTCAAGACGCCCCTGCGACTCAGCGTGACATCAAAAACCCTAAAAAACGAACATATTATGAAGTGTTTGAACGCCTTCTTCATTGATAGAGTCACCGAAGGTTTCGTTTTTATACGTTTATCAGAGCTCTTGAAGAATTCCGTTTTGTGGGTGCACTCACATCGGCTACGGGCCGTTCGTCAAAACGCGATTCGTATCAGGTTGAATTGGTAGCATTCAGTTTCTCACATAGGGCATTCCAGCACACTTCTGGATCCGCCGCTTTATCTCTCCCATAAATGCTGTGTGACGATACTTAGCAGCCGGCGCCGTGCACGCGGGAGTCCGCCATGTGTCCGTGAGTAGGAGAATCGAGTTATCGGGCAAAGAACTTGCAGTGACGTTAAACTCCTGTATTTTGCTCTTGAGGCTGCCACAACTGTCCTATACCAGGAGGCCAACGGACGAGGCCCCCTGGCAATGTCGCTGGCTACAGTTACCCCTGCAAAATCCTGTCCGTCCCTAACCCTCCAACATGCTGCAGTGTAAAGGCTCTAAGTCTTTTCTGTATTTTTCAAAATACGGCTAGCTTTTGCGACGGTTCAATCTGCGCCTGAAGGACCCTCGTCAATGCTTTTGGCTTGAGCTAGATAATATCAACAAACTCGAAAGAACTAAAGGCGCGTTCACACTGAACGCGGATCCGCGTGTTCTCAACTACAAAGCGGCAGGAATCGAGCGGTTGGAGCGCGTTTTTGCCAACCACTTCGGGACCGACTTCCCCAACCACTTCCGCGAACCGCGAAGGGGCAACCAATCGTAACGTGACGCTGACGCGACGTCGGTGGCTTTCGAAACAAGATGTCATCCGTCGTTGGTGAGGCGTCCAAGGCGCTGTAGTCCTAGCGTTACAGCAGACGAATCAACAGGGAAACGTGATGTTCGCGTCCGTCATTGGATTCCGCCTCGAAAAGAATGGACTCGTGATATTAACGGGCTCCGCACCGGTGATTCTGTTCGGGCAAGGATTTGTTTATTATTCCGGGTGCTACAGCCCGAAGCCCCGCTGCCTTGTTAGTCTTTGCCCGTTTAACGTCGGAACCCGCTCCTGATCAACCGAGATTGTCAGCTCTTATACACACAAAAACCGTCGCGTTAACTATTGAAAGATTTCGACACCGTGCATGACCACCACAAAGGCCGATAGAGACGTACGTCGTGAGCCTGATTGTGTAGCCAACGCACTATCGCGAAGCTGGCCGGGCATCTGCGATAGCTCGACCTGTAACGTTTACTACTACCAAAAAATAAAGGGAACATACTCAAGAAATAAAGGGTTACATACCAGAGGATGCAGAGGTAATGCATACGGCGTTTATTTGAGCTTAGTGTCAAACAAACAGTAGACTCTATTGACTCTATTTTGATAATGACGCGGGCAAAAACGAATTGCATATTTACTTCTAACGAATTATCATCCACCTGAGCCTAATTGTTTAGTCTGCCCGTGTTCGTGTTTCATGCAACACGGGCAGTAGCACATACTCATCGCCCTACAATTTACGTAAATAAATCTAACAGTTGGCTTCTTTTTTCAACCCACCACTGCAAAGCGTAGTACTAAATTAGGTGTTTAATAAATAACCTTAGCATCTGAAAGGAATATTACAAAAAAAGCTATTACTATATAAATACACTCCAATTATTCTACAATTAAAAGCAAACCAAGCTGATAAAAAATCCTTATGTAAACGCAATAAATCACCACTCAAAAGGCATTAACGCGTTGACGTAATTGTCACTCCGCTCCCGCATATTAAGTCAATAATGAGGCACGTTTAACTACACGTTTTTCTAACGCAAATGTTCAATAGAAATATAGGCGTGAACTTAAAGGGCACAGTAATAATCAACAGGTTTTAAGGCTAAATGAATGGTTAAGGGAAGATTAATTTAACAATTAACCTTCCGACTACTTGAATATTTTTTTAAATATGATCAGCTTTTTTATTCTACATCAGTCAGAACAAGCCGGGTGAAAATAACAACAACAAAACGCCTGATTTCTTACTTGCCCATCCTTTTATTTTAGGAGGCAGCAAAGTTGTGTCCTAAAATACTCAAGCTTATGACTTCAAAAAAGAAGGAAATGTTTCACTCAAGAAAATATTTGCCGTGTTCTAGTTTTTTGGTAATTAGCAATAATAAAAGTGAAAAACATAAAAAAAAACGTGCATGCATTTTTAAGATTTTTTACTTGGATTGACTAGCCTAAGAGAGAACTGGCAGTGATCGAATGTTCACGTTGACTTAGTGGGAACTGGTGAAAATAGATGTGGCCTCTGAAACCATTCACATAAATATAAAGTTCGCATCTACTATTTTGCAGAAACATGTGCCCAGCCGCGATTCTACTGAGTTCCTGCCCGAGTGCAGTGCTCAGAGTTATGGATCATGACATTTTAGGCTTTTTATCGGCATATTTATTAAAAATTATTAGCCGTAAAAACCTTCTGCACTGTTAATTTTCATTGCATATTTCTGTATTTTACCACGTAATATTGTCACGAGGGACAACTGATGAGGGGCCGAATGACTGAAGAGATGTAAACGTTTACAGAGGCGAACCTGTGTGCAAAATAAAAAAGAATGCTAGCGTCGCAGGCGTCATGACAGCAGGATTGAGCGCTGGTGCCAGAGTGAATCAGCTAGCCACGCGGAGTCCCTATCTACACGCGTGGGCTTCCTGACCTCGAACATGCAACAGTGTTCTCGAATTTGCAGAACGTGACATTTATAGAAATACCAAAAAGGTACTTCCGCTCCCAGTAATCGAACCTTGGTGATCACGCCATTTGCGTGGGATCCAAGCACGATAACCGTTTAGCCACGGACTCGCTTGCTTGGAGACGTGTGGGACATTACACTCCCCTTTAAAAAAGAGGATCGTATTGATGCATGGGAACAAAACAAAGCAAAACAAACAAGACAAAGATAAACTACAGAGGCTTGTAAAGCACGGTTCTATCGAGCGTACACGGGATCACAGTTCACAGTTTTATCGAGCGTAATACGGCTTGAGACGCAAGACGGGGGTGACTTTAAGTCGTGGTGGGCGTCGTGATGACGTTTTTGTTTCGTCGGGTATCACCTTGTAGTTCAAACGTCCGAGTCGACGAAGTGCCGTGTAGGCTCCAGTACCGTTTCAGAAGATTCTTTTTGAGACCGTGGTGGTGAATCGGTAACCAACCTATAACCTGTCTCGAGGTTGGAAGTAGATGTCACGGTGACAAAGGTTGTACCGGGGAGCATCAACACGTTGTTGGTCCTGAAGTCGGAGTCCTGGCGAACTACCAAACCTCCTTTGTTCGGTTGGCTATCAAACTAGGCGTCGTTTGTTTGTCGTCTGCCGGGTCTTGAGTAGCACTGCGTCGAGCATCGTTGTGATCTCTATATTGTGCACCAGCTCGAATGTTGTAACTCCGGTGGTTTCTTGGGCGGCCATGCTTTAAGCCAAGGTCACGTACGGCAAGACTTCGTCCTACGTCTTGTGCTCTATGTTGACGTATATAGAGATACTGTCTGTAATGTCCATCTCTTGTTGAGGCGCTCTATCAGTTCTTTGGTCTGCGGGTGTTACATCGTGGAGTGGCTGAGACGAAGTTGTTTGCTTTTCCTCAGCTGCGGCATCAACGAAAACCCGCGATGTGTAATTAAGACCTTGGGTGTTCCCGTTCCTAAGCACGATGTACTCGACGAAAAACCTGGCGACTTCAAATGCAGTTTCCGAGAGGACGGCTTTGGTTTTGGCGTATCGTGTAAAATAATCAGCTGCGCCGATTATGCTCCGGCTCACGTGTGTTGATGGTGGGAATGGTCTCATCAAGTTCAGTTTGATTGATTGAAACAGGGAAGTAGGTGGTGGAATCGGCTGAAGATGTCCCGATGTTTTCGTGGTCGGTTTCGTGAGTCATTGGCTTTCGCGGCTCGATCGGGTGTATAGATGAACGGTTTGCGCAAGCTTGGGCCAGTAGTATTTTTCACGAATCCTTCAGGTGTCCTGCTGTACCAAAGGTGTCCCCCAGTCGGGTGGTCATGGCATCCTTGAAAGATTTCTTCTCCCAGGCTGCAAAGGATAATTGAGCAGCCACATTGTGTTGTTGCCAAAGTTCTCATTGTTTAGCACTCCCTTTCGTATGGCAAAGGTGCGCAGGAATTGTAAGAAAGCAGGGGATACCACACTCTTCTGTCCATCTAGGTGCTCGATGAGTGCTCACAGTTCAGGGTGGCCTCGTTGGACTGCTGCCAAGTTGTTGACACCTAGAACGCAAAAATAACGAACACTCATTGTCGTCGTCTTCGGTACAAGCAGGACCGGCCTCAACAGGGGGCCCTATACAGCCAATTGGCGTCATTGTGCTTCGGCCGGACCTGTACTACCTGGTCATGTAGAGCTCCTGCAGTCGCAGGCTCCGCCGAGTTAGGCGTCCGTAGGGGTTCGCTAGCCAGCAGATCGAGTTGTGGTTTGTCACCACTCGGAAAGGACTTCCATAGATACGTGGGCGAACCTTTGTTATTACTCCAGACGAGAGCAAGGCACTCCTTTCAGTCATTGAGCAGTTCCACTCTGCGTAAGACAACGTCGTAGCTCCGCAGGCGATCTCGCTCTGCGCCTTCCTCTCTTGAAACCAGTACCGCACGAAGTTAGGTGTTACTAGCATTCGTGTGGATCTCTGTCTACCTGGTTTAAATGGCCGAAAAATCGTGGTCGTCGGGAGTCTTCGTTTGAGCTCATCGAATGACTGCTGATGTTGTTCTTTACACTCATACTTGACGATGTTTTTTTCTGGGTGTCTGAACGGTGCGGGCAGCTTTCCAAAGTACCTAACACAACCGTATGTACTAGGCACAGCGTCCAAGAAATCTTCTGACGGCCTTGTCGAATGGTGTAGTAAATGCGGTGACGGCGTAAGTCTTCTCGGGGTCAAGGCGAACATCTTCGTTGCTCACGATGTGGCACAAGCAACTGCAGTTCACCACAGAAGAATCGACACTTTATAGGCTTGAGTAATAGGCCGGCGGTCTTGATGGCTTGCAGCACGGCTCGAAGTCGTCTAAGGTGTTTGTCGAAATTCCGTGAAAAATTCTACGACATCGTCGATGTGAACAAATCATCTCTGCCATTTTAGAGCTCCCATCATGGTGTCGATGACACGCTGGAAGGTGGCCTGGTGCTGTACAAAAGTCCGAACGGCTTTGCTTTAAACTCGTACAGTCTTTCGGGAGTAGCGAACACAGTTTTCTCGCGGTCACGTTCGTCGAATTTAATCTGCCTGTAGCCACGCTTGGGGTCCGTCGGCGAGCATTATCGGGAGTGGCGCAGCCAGTTGTAACGTATCATCGATGCGGGGGACCAAATAGCCAAAATGTTCAATAGATGATCGTCCACACGGAACCTCAGGGTTCTGTCCTTCTTAACGAGGACGAGTGGGGACGCCCATGGCCTACTGGAGGGTTCAATGATGTGGTCTTCAAACATATCTTGAACGTTCTGTTGAATAACCCGTCTTTCTTTCAAGGAGACTTCCTACGGCGACTGGTGAACAAAGAGGGCGTCGTCGTCGGAGACAATCTGGTGCTTCGCTACCGTCGTTTGTCGAACCCTTAAGGACGAGGCGAAGCACTTGCTGAATTCGCCGAGATGCTCAAGCAGCTTTCCTCGTTTAGTAGCAGGAAGCTTCGTGTCGATGTCGGGATTCGTCGGTGGCGTCCTCTGGTACTGAGTTCAAGACTGGTCTTTCGAGATCGCTGTTATGGGTGCTCTGTCCCGGAGCTCCTGGATGTGGCTCACGGTGGTACCGTTCATAATGTGTGGCGGCTCTTGTCGAAGGTTTGCAAGGAGGACTATGGCACGCCAGTCGTGGAAGCTTTGTTACGCCTCTTGCGACGCCAATTCCTCTTCCTAAAAGCAAGAGGACTTTGCCCTCAAGGGAGAATTTCGACGCAGGGAGCTTCATTGGTCCCGATGGGTACTATAAAATACGATGGCAGCAGGTTTACATTGTAGGCGTGGAGTCAGAGAGCGGGTGAGGTCAGCCTGGCTTCCTCTGGTGGTAGGGCAGGTTTTTGTAGCGCCAACCTCTTCGCTACCAGGTTGATGACGGCACCTTATTCACACAAGTAGTCCCTACAGAGAATAATATTCCTTCCACTGTCCTGAAAAACGACGAACTTTAGCGGGCACGTTTCACAGTAGATTTGAACTTGAGCGGTGCACCTCCCGACAGGTCTTATAAGGCGACCTTTGTCTGTTCGAAATTATGGCCCATCCCAAGGGGTCTTCACTTTTAAGAGGCGTCAATATAGCCTCCCACTCAAGACGAGAGCAGTCCGCCCCGGCATTCACGAGTGCGGACGCGTCATGGCCGTCGATGATGACGTTAAGGGGTTTGAGGCACTGTTCCGGGAGCGTCGTTCCGAGGAGTTTAGTCGCTGGAAAGGGAGCTGTTCGGAGTTCTTTGAGGATATTTTCTTTATGGGCGTGAACAAGGGTAACTACACGTGCCACTCTCAGAGTTGCAGCGCTTAGTTTTTTCGGGCAAGGCTTGGGTGAAACACTCCTTGGTGGGACTGATGAAAAGTTGAGCCTGAACGTCATGTTGATAGGGGAACGGGATCCTAGGGGTACAGACGGCAGCGGAGATAAAAATTGAGGGCAGGTATTCCTCGATGTCTCTTGGCCACTCTCCAAGCCGTGGTCGAGGTTCATTAGGCGCAAACCCTGGCGAACCGATCTGGCTGTAAGGGAACCGTCCTTAAATGGGATCGGTTTATCCACAGTGGTAGCAAACAGGGCGACCGTCAGCTGTGCGCCACAGATTGGTTTTCTCCGGCCTGGGTTCCAGCGGACGGTCATGCCGGGCCGTCCTCTGTTGCGTCAACAGTGCTGGGTGCTAGAAGTCACGTCGGGGTGGCACCTGATAACTGTTTGCAGCTGGCGGTGGTCGTCAAGCCATGGCGGCGTAGTTCAGAGTGGGTTCTTCGGTACTGCCATGGTTACGTGGGCTTCTTGCTGGAAGACTTTTTGAACCTCCTTTCGGACGACCTCGGTGATAAATATCGAGGTGGCGCAATCAGCATTGAGATAGAAATTTCCGGAGTTCATCCCTGATGACGTCGGCGGCAATTCCTCGAAGGTTGTTCACGCCAATGCCGCTCTGTTGGATTAAGAGATACAAGAGCCGAAGAAACAGAGCGTGCCGGCGTATCGGTTGTAAGGGCTGGCTCGGATCAACGGTACACATTCGATGTTGGTTGCTTAGGAAACGAATTCGTCGACAGTAGTTAGTGGGTTGCGAACAAGGCAGAGGAAGATGTCGCTCTTCACGCCTTTTTATGAAAAGACGCAGCTTCTTCCCCTGGGCTGACCTGCCGGTTTGCGCAGCGGCTCCAGGCGGAGGACGTCTTCAACGAATATGGTCACCGTTTCGTTGGAGACATGAGGTCGAAAGTTGTAGGAGGTCCTCCCCTCGCTGTCCCTTTTTGCTGGTTTGTGAATTTCTTCGTGGGTTCTGCAATGCAGGAATCCCATGACGTAAGGGAAGTCTCGTGGTTCTCTAACTAGTGCCTCACAGTTCCCTCTAAACAAAAGTAAAAGTTCATCTCCTCATCCGTTGTAGCTTGCCAGATGTTTGTTGTGTCAAAGCCAATCTTCCACGTCTTAATGCACGTCGTCGTTGAAGGGTGTTGGCGTACGTGGAGCCACAGGAAGGAAAATGACCGAAGGGGTCACCAGAATTTGCGAGGACAGTCTATTTATGGACGGCTGGACTTTCTTCGTTGTTTCTAAAAGTTCACCAAACTAGGGAGGCAGTCTTTGGATGCGACGGCTTCCTCGATTCTTGGAGCGCCTTGGAGAGATGTCTTGTGGCCCGGTTTGGAATAGTACTTTGCTGACAAGTCCTCGGAGATGTATTGAAGATAGGCAATCCTTACCCCGCACGTCCACCGAAATGCCACAAATTACAAATAATGAGGTGGCGAATGACCAAGAAAACTAGGCGTTTGAGGGGCAAACTTGTGACAAAAAAAAAAAAGAAAAAATCTAGAGCCGGAGGCGTCGGTGGCACAGTAGCAGCAGGATCGAGCAATGGGACGAGACTGACTCTGTTTCGCCACGCGAGGCCCCCTAATGTACACAGGGGTGCCTCTTGAACAATCGGCGTAGAATGTTCGGCGCGTAGAACATTCAGACCTCGAACAAGCAAAAGTGTTTATGAATTCACCAAAACGCGACATCTATAAGAAAAAACAAACATTCACTTCCGCTCCCAAAATCTGAACGGTGGCACTTTGCTTGGGAGCCAGTCATGAATAATCGTACAGCCACGGCAACGCTGCTCGGAAACGCGCGTGGCAACATTGACATGACGTTTCTACAATGGTGGGGATATCCTGGAATGTAAAAACTCAAAGCTGAAAGTTTTACCTAGATCTGTCTGGTTGGGTAAAAAATGAAAAAATAAGGGAACTCAATCAATCCCTACAGAACTGGAGGTTCGGCGTTTGAAACTCGACTAAGATTCAAACGCGATTAAGATTCAGGGGCGTCTCTAATGTTTTGAAGAGCAGCAACTTCTACGGTTGTGGTGAGTGTTTTTGTCACTGGGCGTAGCGCGTTTATGCATACTAATGGTGAAACGCCTAGAGATTAATTGATCTTGCCTGGTGCAGTTTGGATGTGCAATATAAACAAAAAGTATCTGCCGGTGGTAACTCTCGACACCGAGGATGAACGTGTTCTTGAAATCAATTCGATGTCCTTTAATAACAAAATGCTCCGCAACAGCGCAAACAATATACGTAAGCATTTTTGATTATTGGGAAACAATTGAGAATGAACAGTGAATGCGGCCTGTTAACTCAGTTTTTTTCTTATAGTACTCGTGTTCTCTAGCATGACTGCTAAAATTGCTGTCGAAATAGTATGGCCCGCGATTAAGACTGGATGGCAAAGTTGAAAAACCTAGTGGATATGGCTGCCAGCTAGTCTTCATTATATATGAATATGATTAAACTTGGATGCCAACGGTGGCCCTTATTATCAACTTAGGTGTTGGTTGAATAGTGTTCGAACGCTGGCTTGTCGACATAAATGATGGCAACATTGCGGTCCAACAATCATATTAATGATGGTTAAATTTCCGGTCCAAAAATGGCATTAAGGATCGTCCGACATTGGCTTTAATACTGGTTGAGTCGTGGTCAATTCGGTATGAGTGAATGGCTCTGCATTAGGTAGGTTTCTACTCTGGCGAAATCTAATGTTAGGCCATTATTGAAGAGAAATTTTGCTATTGCTAGGCCCATATCGGTTCAACAATGGTATACTGCGTGGGTTGTGTCCCAGACGGAACGGTGACTAACCCCAAGTAGCGCGTTGCAGCTGCTTTTGTACCTGCAGTACGTTCAGGATGTTTTGAAACATGTCACATAATTACAGAAGAGAATACATGCTGACTTCACAGAAGGACATTGATTGATGAAAAATAACGGTTCCAGCGGAGCTCACACCCCCTTCATCGGCGTGGCATCCAGTTGCATTTCCACTTTGACAACGCAGACAGTTAATTTTGTTGTCTAATGCAACACGAATAACGCATGCGAATTCATTTTAAAGATGCACTGCTGGAATTAGACAGGGTACGTTAAAATATCTCAACTGCAAAATCAATTTAAATTTAAAACTATTCGAGTTAGGCTCGCATGTTAATAAACGCCCATGTCTTGCTTCAAAAGAAAAAAAATGAAAGCGAACTTTTTTGCATTGGAGTCGGCATGCCGTAGTGCCTGAAGTGAGCGCCAAAAGCTACAAACACTCTAAATAATAATATAAAGTGACACGCAGACATCTTTTGTCACGTTAAAAGGAAACGAATGCCTGACAGGGTAATACGCTGCTCTTCATTGAGTGTGCGGTGGAGCACATCTTCCAAAGATATGGAATTTTGACCTAGTGGGAACTGGTGAAAACAAATGTGGCCTCTGAAACCATTCACATAAATATAAGTTCGCATCTCTATTTTGCAGAAACATGTGCCCAGCCCGCGATTCTACTGAGTTCCTGCCGAGTGCAGTGCTCAGAGTTATGGATCATGACATTTTAGGCTTTTTATCGGCATATTTATTAAAAATTATTAGTCGTAAAACCTTCTGCACTGCTAATTTTCATTGCATATTTCTGTATTTTACCGCACGTAATATTGTCACGAGGGACAATTGGTGAGGGGCCGAATGACTGAAGAAATGCAAACGTTTACTGAGGCGAACCTGTGTGCAAAATAAAAAAGAAGGCTAGCGTCGCAGGTGTCTTAACAGCGGGATTGAGCGCTGGTGCCAGAGTGAATCCAGCTAGCCACGCGGAGTCCCTTATCTACACGCGTGGGCTTCCGGACCTCAGACAAGCAACAGTGTTCTCGAATTTACCAGAACGTGACATTTATAGAAATACCAAAAAGGTTATTCCGCTCCCAGTAATCGAACCTTGGTGATCACGCCATTTGCGTGGGATCCAAGCACGATAAACTGATAACCACGGACTCGCTTGCTTGGAGACGTGTCGGACATTACACTCGCCTTTAAAAAGAGGATCGTATTGATGCACGGGAACAAAACAAAGCAAAACAAACAAGACAAAGATAAACTACAGAGGCTTGTAAAGCACGGTTCTATCGAGCGTACACGGGATCACAGTTCACAGTTTTATCGAGCGTAATACGGCTTGAGACGCAAGACGGGAGTGACTTTAGTGTGCGGTGGAGCACATCTTCCAAAAATATGGAATTTTGGCCTAGTGGGAAGTGGTGAAAAAAAACAAGTCATTCCTTCATTGTATTCAGTTACTAACATAAAAAACAGTCAATCGTCTATGGCACATCACTACCATTTTGTTCAGCCACACCTGGGACAGCAACGTTTTGATGTGTAAGTTAAAAAAAAGTTTTCACAGAGGTGGTACTCAAATACGCTTAAATCGGTTCACATATATTGGAGGCGTCATTAAGAAAAATATGCTAGACAGATCCTCGTCGAAAACAAACTGACCACCAAATCGCACTCACACACAGTTTTATATAAGTTGAAGCTAAGGCAAACGATTATATGGTGTCAATCCCTATTGATTTGATATCGCGTGTTTTTTAATCTCATGCTTTGATGGCTTCTGTTAGCTATCGTAGCAGAAAAAAATAATACTAAATACCTAAGTTTCGTGAGGCAAATTCTGTAGGGTTACATTACCCATAGCGCAGCATGGATGGCATGAAGACTCCGGCGTTTATGACAGACTGAGGTATAAGTAAGGTTTAGAATAACGTACGCAATTTTAGCGCACCAACGTAAATTTAGCGCTTGCATTAGGTCACTACGCGAGGTTTTAGAATAGCGTTTCTCCGTCACGACACCGAGCCCAAGCATCTCGCGGTTACAACGACATCCAGATACGGTCATAATTTTTATTTCACCAGAAATGCTGTAACTTGTGAAATCATAAGTTTTTAGAACCAGAGTAACATTTTGATTTGTTTAAACATGAGAATGCGACGCGAGCGGTCTACTAGTTGTGTGCTCTTGCGTCGACTTAGCAAGAGAGGTCTCGTATACTGACCTTCGCACAGTGTACTTTCGCTGGGAACTGTTCGCGCGTCGCACGCATCCAGTTACCGGTGATCAGGGCCCTACACCGTGTTTTCGAAACCAATTAGAATGTCGTCCCGTACTGAAAATCGCAGTCGCAAGGATGCCGTCGACTGCGCTCACGATGCCGCTATAGCGGCCGCACCTATGGTGCTGGGAACCGCCGTTTTTAACTGCTCTCGTCTTGGTTTTAGCGAACTTCTGATCCGCGAATCCTCCCTCGAGGAGCGCAAAGTCTCGTTGCGTAGCGCGCAATATCCGAAAAATAGCATGCGCGCACGCAAAGCGCAGGAAGGTGGTTAGTGTTAGGCGCATGCACAGTGGCGACGACGCTATTCTTTCCGTACGCAAAGCTTTAGCGGGCGCGATTCTGAAACTCTATTTATTGCATTCGTCCCGGTGTCAACAAGAAAATATTTTTTATTGCTTAATTTTCTTGTCAGATGCAAAGAGGACGAGTGAACCAATCGAGGCCAAATGGCCACGAGAACATTCCATCCCCATAGTTGTTAGCAATACGTG